>PVLA01004392.1:0-83087 GCA_004027455.1 Hydrochoerus hydrochaeris | reverse complement strand
CTTGTGTGAATTTGGGTTTTTTCTTTCTTTTTCTTGATAAGATTAGCTAGGGATTTGTCAATTTTTTTGATTCTCTCAAAAAACCAGTTTTTGATTCATTAATTCTTTGTATTGTTTTTTAGTTTCAATTGCATTGATTTCTGCTCTAATCTTTACAATTTCCTCTCCTCTGTGAGCTTTCGGTTTAGCTTACTCTTCTTTTTCTAGAAGCCTGAGATGGAGCATTGGGTTGTTTATTTGTGCTCATTCTGTTTTCTTGATGTGACAATTTATTGCTATATATTTCCGTCTTAAGACTGCTTTCATTGTATCACACAGATTACAGTATGTTGTTTTTGTATTTTCATTAAATTGTAGGTATTGCTTGATTTCTTTTTTAATTTCATCTGTAGCCCACTGGTTTTTCAAAAAGTTGTAATTTAATTTCCATATATTTATGTAGGTTTTGCGATTTATTTTGCCATTAATTTCCAATTTCAGTATGCTGTGGTCAGATATTATGCATGGGATGATTTCAATACCTCTGCATTTACTTAAGAATGTTTTATGGGATAATATATAGTCTAAGAATGTCCCATGCACAGCTAAGAAGAATGTGTATTCTGATATAATTGGGTGGAACACTGTAAACGTCTACTAAGTCCAATCGCTCACAGGTATGATTCAGTTCTGTTATTTCTTTGCTGACTTTTGTCTAGTTAATCTATCTCTTTGTGACAATGGGCTGTTAAGATCCCCTGTTGTAATTGTGTTCTTGTGTATTTTGGTTTTCATGTCCATTAGCATCTATCTTATATAGTTGGGTGCTCCTGTATTTGGTGCATATATATTTATAATTGTTAGTTCTTCCTCTTGAATTTTTCCACTAATGAGTATGTAGTAACCTTCTTTATCTCTTTTAATCATTTTAGGTTTGAAGTTCATGTTGTCTGCAAATAGAATAGTTATTCCTGCTTTTTTCTAGGTTTCTAGGTTCCATGCAATAGGGACCTTTGACTTTTAATCTAGGAGTTTCCTTTTGGGTCAGATGTATTTCTTGTATACGGCATATTGTGGGGTCATGTTTCTTGATCCATTCTGTCAATCTATTTCTTTTTATAGGTGAATTGAGGCCATTTACATTTACATATATCACTGATATGTACTGGCTTGACTTTGCCATGTTATATTCCAGTTGTTTCTTTCTGCTTTTCCCCTTATTTAATTGCTTATCCTACCTGGTGGTTTCTTTCTGTTGTTGTTTTGGGGATTGTGGTCATTTTAATCTCTGTCTAGTATGTCTTTCAGTACTCTTTCTAGGGTTGGTTTGGTGGACATGAATTTCTTCAGTTGTTCTTTGTCATGGAAGTATCTTGTTTTTTCATTAAATTTAAACAAAAGTTTTGCTGGGTACATCAGTCTGGGTTGAAAGTTGTTTTCTTTCAGGGCTTGAAATACCTCACTCCAAGCTCTTCTTGACTTGAGGGTTTGTGCTGAAAAGTCTGCCATAATTCTGATGGGCTTTCCTTGATAGGTAAGTTGTGTCTTTTCTCTGACAGCTTTTAGTATTCTGTTTTTATGCTGTATGTATGAGATCTTAACTCTTATGTGTCTGGGTATGGATTTATGTTGATTGTGAATGTTTGGCATTCTATATGCTTCACTTACCTGCATATCAGATTCTTTCCCCATGTTTGGGAAATTTTCTGCTATTACTTCTGTAAATACTTTATGTATGTCATTTGCATGGACTCCTGCATCTTCACTAATGCCCATTATTCTTATATTGTTGCTCTTGGCATCATCATTAAGCTTCTGGATTGTCATTTCATGCTGCTTTGCTATTTTTAAAAGTTCTATCCTTTCCTGATCACTAATTGCGATCCTGTCCTCAAGGTCCGAAATCCTATCCTCAGCTTCATTTAGGCAGTTTTGCACACTTCTAATAGAATTTTTCATTTCTTGGATGTCTCTTTGAATTTGTTTCATGAATTCTGCTTGTTTTCTATATTGTTCATTCAAGGTTTCAATCAGTTTCCCATGCTCCTATACTTTTTTTCTCTATTTCTTCTTTAGCTACATTCAACAACTCCTTTACTAAGGTTGTTATTTCTCTCTTTACATGGGAGAGTATTTTTAACTTTATTTCCTCTATAGACTCATGGAGTTGTTTTTTTATTTCACTCACTATCTTTTCAGAGATTCCTGGTGTGTTACTTTTGGGGTCCTCTAGTTCAGTGTCTCCTGTACTTGCTTCTGATGGACTAGATGTTTGAGACTGCATTTTGCTTTTTTGTTTTGCCACTCTTACTCTGCCTGATATTTTCTGTGTGTAGGAAGGGGTCACCCACACTCTTTTCAGACTCACCAAGGTCTTACAGTTAGTTTTAGGGGGCTTTACTACTGGGCCTATTCACCCACTTTACATCTTTCACACTCACTACACTGACACAGTTAATCTGCTGCAGTCCAGGGTTTGCCACCTGGGAGTGAAGTTCCAAGTTTTTTCACACTAACTGGAGCCTGCTGAGGTCTTCTGATGTTCCCAGTGGAAGGGCGGGCCATCAGAAGCAGTCCAGGGCAGTCTAGGCCTGGCACAGGCTTCCGTGATGTTCCCGGTAGGTGGAAGGGCAGGCCCAGCAGAAACAGTCCGGGGCAGCCTAGGCCTGGAGTGGGCTTACCTGATGTTCCTGGTGGAAGGGCGGGCCCAGCAGCCTTCCGTCTTTGGAAAAGTAGACAAGAAACTAAGAAGCCAGAGCTGGCGTGGATGGCATCTCTGTAGCTTTTGTCATATAATGGCCCCTACAACAACTACATTTTAAAGTTTGTTTTGTTTGTTTGCTTGTTCAATGACTTAAGTCTTCTACTATCTACATTTAATGGCACAAATCAACACAATTTGCCTGTGTGAAAAATATGTATGTGCTTTGCTTGTAAATTTCACAAGCATAGAAAAATACATTTTAAAAAACATGATGATGAAAATGAAGGAAACCATAGAGGTCAATCATTATCTTTGTTATCTCAACATTTAAAATCTTAACCCAATGAGACTTTAGGGGGAAAAAATGTAAGGAATACTTGATTCTAAGATGTATTTTTTTTCAAATGTTAAATGCCATATATACAAACAGACCTGCAATAATACATGATTATGAAAAACCAAAAGGATTCAGTCTAAAGCAACTTCTAATGTTACAAAAAATTAAATGAAAGAGGACGGATAAGGTCAATATACTTTCTAATTTATTTTTTTTAAATAACACTTGTAAGATTCCAAAAATAATATTGAATCACTTCATAGTTACCATGTTATACACAAATACATGGTCCCTTCCATCACAGTAGCATCTGAGAGGCTCAATTTCAGTTAATGCATGTAGGAATGAAGATAGTTTACTTCACTAAGGGAAAAAATCACTTTTATATAGCTCCATGCTCAAAAGACATAAATGAGTTCTAGCTGTTAATAGTATGCTTTTAAATCTTACTCCCTTCACTTGACTGAAGAGACTATAATCTCTATAAATGTCCCTAAATATCTGTCTATCAATGAAACTAAAAGCTCTGAAAAGCACCATTATCCCCAAACCTGGAATTTTGTTACATATACCACCAGGAATTTAGCACAGGAGAAAAGCAGGGTCCAGCTGCCTGGTCAAGGCTGGCCAAGTAAATTCCTATGACTTCCATTAGCTAGAGCCTGCATCAAGTGTACTCGACTGCCAGTTCGTCTTTAGCTACCTTAGCAGGTTTCAAAAGTACAGCTACTCTGGCACCAAGTTGTCCATCTGGATCTCAGGGGCTCCCTTCTCAAGGCCTGGATCATTAGCTGTGATTCTTAGGCCTGCAAGGAGGAAAATGGCATTGAGTGATTGAAAAATAGAGGGCATATATTATTTCACAGAGCAAACCACCGGGAGTCAGGGCAGTTCCACAGGGAAGTAAGTGCTCACAGAGATGTTGATGACTCATTACTTTTTATCTTTATGTTCTTCATCACTCAATTGGATTTTGCTCTCATTTGCTCTAGGGATTACAAAATGGCTGCCTCTGTTCTACTCTATCACACATTCACACAGTCATTCTAACATCCAAAAGAAAGACACATCCTACGTGCATCTGTTTTTATCTTAGCAGCCCCCAGTCAACTGCTCTCATGGTCCTTTAAGCCTGGATTATGGAAGATGATCAATCTGTATTCCTGGTTTCCTTATCTTTCATTCTTGCTTGTGAAAATGTGACAGCAAGATAGAGGTGGTGGCTCTGTTCAAACAGGAGCAGCTGCAGGGTGTAATTCAGTAAGCAACTAATGGTGTCACTGACAGAAAGCAAACTGCTTTTAATGGCAGCTTTTTTTTTAAACCTAAGCATTTAAAATATGCTCCCTTGTACTTACATATAATATTCCTTCCCAGTGCACATTTGCTGTGTTTGCATACTTGGGGTATAATGAAAGAAGTAGATCTGCCTTCCAGGGACTGACAGTGGTGACAACAGTTGGTACACAAAGTATTCACAATGGTAAAGGGTTTTTCTGGGTGATAATCAATATAACTGAAAATGTGCAACTGATTGACATTTATCCTTACATGCCAATTCTTCAGGACCTTTCCCAGATATATAAATTCTTATGACTCTATATCCTCATATAAAAATAGTATGAATAATATTGTAGAAATGAATTTCTTTGAGTTTTTTTTTCTAAATTCAAATAAATGAGAATTGATCATGTTGATTTCTGAATCTCTCCCCAAGGGCAGAGCTTGCCTGAGGATTGCCACAAAAGGGTCCCAAATGGTCTGTAGGAGAAAGGATATGAAAATCATAAGGCCATTTCACAGGACTCTTTCAATATTTGATTTCCCAAAGCTATAGTACTGCTTATTAACAGCTCAATTGCACAAAAAGTTAATCAACACTTTCTACAAGAATACTGTGCTGGCACTCATAGCCTACTTTAAAGATGAAAGATAGGCTCATAAAAGAAAATAATTCATTAGCTTGCTTTAGGAATTTTGACATTATGATGAATTATTTTTCTACTTGATAAATAAATCCATACAATAAATAACCGTTTGAACCTGTGACTTGTTTGTACCAAATAGCTTCCTTTCCAACTTCACTCACTATCCTCATTCACAAATAGCCCCACTCTCTTTTATAGCTCTTTAAGATCAGTGAACTCTTCCTTGAGTGCATGGAGGCAGCAGAGAAGTGAGCTTGGTGCTGGAAGAAAACATGGCTAAAATGCAAATTTGTGACCCGGGAAAATCATTCATCTCCACTGTCTTCTGTTATCACAGTAACAGAAAGCAATACTTTGAGTCAATGAGAGCAGACTGACGAAGAGGAAAAGGCAGCAAAGGTAGGTCAGAGAAAAGGTTAAAGCATGCTGGAAGGCCCAGCAATGCTGCAGGCACCAAGAGCACCCATACTACTGAGGGCTTGTGAGAAGGCAGAGTGCTGGGCTCCATCCCAGGCCTGCTGTGTCAGGATCTGCATTTCAACAAGCTCTTCAGTGGATCCTGCACCAGATACAAGCTTAGAAGTAGTACTCTAGGGCAGGAGATAGCAGCACCAAGGGATACATCCTTCTAAAATTGCTCCTGGGGTCCCTTGAAGCTGAAAGCTGTCTGAGCTGAAGATGAGTGGGACAATCAAGCTTAGCTACCAAAAGGTAATCGCTGCTATCATGATGATTGCCAGTTTCAATGTTTTAGACACTGCAATGCATCAGGTGCTATGGTAATGCTTTTTCATTTTTTTACAATGTGTCTGATTTTTCATCATAGCCCCAAAACAGGAATCATGGGGAAACATAAGCTGAGGAAGGATGGAAAACTTTCCTGGGCTTATACAGACATGAGAGGATGATATCTGAATTAACTCCAAGTTATAGTATCAGAGAAAAACCTGAACTCTATATGTTTTGTATTAGAGGTGTAACTTGATTAAATAAATTCCCCCTCTGGGCTTCAGTTTCTGCCTCTGGAGAATGAGAATCAGAAAACTTGTGTCCCTTCTCCTCTCTTCTCCTCTCCTCTCTTGTCTTCTCTTTCTTCTCCTCTCCTCTCCTTTCTTCTCTTCCCCTTCCCACTTCTCTTTCTTTTTTGAGACAAGGTCTCACTGTGTATTTCAAGCAGTCTGGCCTTGAACTCCCAGTTTAGCACAGTCTGGCTTCAGACTTGCAGCAATCCTCCTCCAGAATACTGGGATTACAGGTGTGCAACACCATGCCTGACCAAAAGATTTAGTGATGCATCAGTTTGTGAACAGTTGTAGTCTCAAACAATTCAGTTTCCAAACAGAAGCATTTGGTGAAATTTTGCTTCCATTAATGAACTCCACATTGAGTGAAAAACAGGAAAATGTCCATCTTTCCCAGAATCACAGAACAAATCAAGTTCATGAATTGAGGTACCAGGGTATTTTATTTCTGAGATAGATGACAGATAGATCTAGTGTGATTTTTCATTTTATTTAATATATACATACATTAGATTATACTAGTATGTACTGTATTTTGTTTCGATGAAGAAGACTTCCGAAAAGGAAAATGACTTCACAATTTTGCTTGTGTTGGCATGGTTTCACCAAGTTTCTTTGCAATTGTTCAGTACACAATGAGAAGTACAAATGTGCTTATAACAGGATGCCATCCCCCAATCACCACTTTAATGGACTCTCCTTGCCTTATGAGAGCCTCGTCAATTGAATTTTTCTTGAAACAGTGAGAATAAAATGAAGAAAGTTGAAGAGGTCAATCACTGCATTTATTATCTCAAAATTTAAAATCTGGAACCAATGAGACTTTAGGTGAAAAATGGTCCACCATGTGCAAACAAAGAAATGAAATTTAATAATGGGAGGTGTGATAGTTTATAACAAGCTATCCCCTTATCAGGAACATGAGGTGTTTGGATCACGAAGGCATGATTCTTGTCAGTGGAGTTGTCCACTGATGAGTTTATAGCTAAATGCAATGTTGGGAGGTGATGCCTGGTTGAAAGAGGTGAGTCCAATGGGGCATGGCCTCCAAGGGTATATATCCCTTCCTCTTCTCTTGATCTAGCTCTGATTCTTTCTACATGCTAAGAAGATACTTTTCTTCTGCCATTGTCCCTTTGTCATGCTGCTTTGCCATGGAACTACCCAACTATGGTACAAAACTTTTATAACCTATGAGCCAAAATAAACTTTTCCTCCTTTTTTTGTGGGAATGGGGTATTATGTCTCAGAAATGAAAAATAACTTCCATAAAAGATTAGAATAAGACTGCCCAGTTTTATACAAATTGGTTACTGTGCTATGGTTTAATAAATTATTTTCATCTCATCAACACTTTCATGAGTGATTTATAAAGACTTGAAAAGAAAGAGCTAGCTTTACTTCTCCTCTATGATTTGGTCTATCTGTTAGTGGTATTTTAAAAGTCAAATAAGATGTGAACAGAGAGAAATTCTGAATTATCTGTGGTCCTATTCCTCAGTATATAGCACTGGTTCTTAGGAGTCTCTATTATTTGTTAAACAAGGGAACAAATGACTTTAGAAGCAATGAGGTGCAGTAAAAAGGTGCTTGGCCTGGAAATAGCAGTAAGAAGACTTGGATCTACTACAGTTTTGCCACCCTCAATGTGTGGGTGATTTTCCAACACCACTTCCCCTTTCTGAGTCTCAACCCCATCACATAAAAATGAGAGAATCAACCAAATGGCCTCAAAGAGAGCAGATCTCAGACTTCAGTAAACATCAGTGTTCCTCCTGGTGGATACTTAGAAAATACACTCAGTACAGTTTCCCAGACCTCACACTCAAGAGATTCTCAATCAAATCCCAAACCCCCTTGGATGAGTTCCAGTGTTTTGTCCTTATTAGTATGTCTTAGCCTTACCGATGTACCAGATGATGCCACTGAGTGTTCAGATGACACTCAGAGTCCTTGCTGGGAAGTTTCTTTCGACCATCCACCACTCAGCATGCCACACAGGGAGTCCAGAAGTCTTGGTGTGACACTTGCTGATTTTCTTGGCGTGGAATGCCCATGGAGATTTCATTTTTCATATATCCCCTTTCAGAAGACTAAGAATTAACAAATTGATATTAGTACAGCACTTAACACTCTTGAAAATAGTGTTCCTTTACCACAGAAGTATTTTCTGGAAAGTTTTTATATTGTATATCATTAAGCTTCAATTTTTTGTTTTGTTTAACAAGACTTCTGAGTGGAAAATTGGTGTATATTGTTATAATGTACTGTATCACTGTTAGTATTGTGGAAGGGATATTATTTTACCTTTGGTTACATTTTTATTTTTTTATTATTATTTAAAGAGAAGAAAAAGCACGTAAAGGGTAGAGATAATACAGAGTTTCAAAAAAAAGATAAACAATAAGAAATCACTAGTTGATAAATTACATATTGTCCTCTTAGAAATAGTTGTTCAAGTTACAAAATTAAAACATACAAAGTAGATATTAAAATGGTGAGAGTGTAAACAGCTACGCATGCATGAGTCTCTACATGTATTTTTATCCTTTCTGTATTAGAGGGAAAAACAAAACATAGCAAGACAAAACAAAACAAATTCCTATAAAAACATGAAACCAAAAAGTCACATAAAACCACAGTACAAGGTGATCTACAATGATTGCTGTGTTGTTTCTTATTCTCTTCAATAGAATTGTCTATATCATCAGGCATAATTGAATATAGCAGTACATAACAATATTAGTAAAAATAAAACATTGTAGACAGTATAAAACTTCAAAGGCAGGTAATAATCAAACCATAGTGGATATTCTAGTGGATCTTGTCCTCTTAAGTGCAGTTGCCTATACTCTCAGACTTGATACTATCAATCATAACAGCTTTGAATAAAATCTATCAATACAAAACAGTGATCTAACAAGCCAGATTCAATTACGATCAGTCATGGTAAAACAATGTAGGTTTTACAGAGCTTTAGATTGAGTTAATAGGAAATTAAGGATGATTACTGTATTATATCCTGTTATTTTGGGGATTGCTGTCTGTGCCCTCAAATCTAGTACAAGTAGAATGACTGGAACAGAATATAATACACCTAAGCAGAGTAGTGTGAGTAATGTGGGTTTTAAATCCCGATGCACTATTAACAATATAGTGTATCAAGGCCATCTATGTTAAAGATTCTAGCCATCCTTCTCTGCCTCATTTCTGCTATGCTATTTTTCTGCCTTTGTTTGTCTAGTTTTCTCCTTCATTCTACTTCCTGCCCCACTCATAGAGGCCTTTCTGCCACTATTCCTAAAATCCTGGTATTTTTTTTCTCTCTCTCTAGAATGTCCTTCATTATTCTCTGTAGGGTTGGATTGGTGGTCACAAACTTGTCCAGTTCCTCTTTGTCATGGAAGCATCTTGTTTCTCCATTAATTTTTAGTGATAGTTTTGCAGGTATATCAGTCTGGGCTGGAGGTTATTTTCTTTCAGGGCTTGGAAGACTTCGCTCCAAGCTCCTCTTGATCTGATGGTCTGTGTCAAGAAGTCTGCCGTGATTCTGATGGGCTTACCTTTATAGGTAATCTGTTTCTTTTCTCTGACAGCTTTTAATATTCTGTTTTTATATTGAATTTCTGGTATCTTGATTATTATATGTCTGGGTGTAGCTCTGTTTTGGTTGTAGGTAGCTTCAGTTCTGTATGCCTCACATAACCAAATGTCATTTTCTTTTCCCATGCTTGGGAAGTTTTCCTTAATTATTTCCATGAATAGAGTTTGTAATTCACCTGTTTGTATTCCTGCTTCTTCATTCACATTTCTTATTCTTAAATTGTAGATTCTCTTGTCATCCTCTAGCCTTTGTATTGTTACTTCCTGTTTCCTTGTTATTTTTAAGAGATCTTTCCTTTCATGATCACACATTGCAAACTTGTCTTCAAGTTTTGATTGTCTATCCTTAGTTTCTTTTAAGGAGTTTTGTCAGCTTTCAATGGAGTTTTTAATTCCTGGTAGTCCTTTGAATCTGCTTCATGTATTCTATATTTTCTTTATATTCTTTATCAAATGTTTCTCTCCTTTTTTTGTGTTCCTCCCTTCTTCCATCTGTACCTTCCTGAGAGATGCTTCCTGAGAGCATTTCCTTTATTACTCTACTCATATCTTGCTTTACTTGATTTAATATTTCAGTTTTGAGCTCATTTACAAGATCCCAAAGGTATCTCTTAATGTCCATTGAAGCCATGTCTGATGTTGTGTGTTTGCCACCATCAGTCTCCCTTGTTTTTCCCTCTCCTGGATCAGTGCTCTCAGGGTTCTGGGCTTGGAGCCTCCTCTTGCCTCTCTCTCCTATCATGGTCCTGGCTTCCTCCACACAGGTGTACAGTTTAGGTCCCCCTTCCCTGTCAGCCGCAGTTCCTCCAAAGCACACTGGTGAGTGACCTCTGCCCTCTCCTGCTTGCTCTTGTCACTAAGATGTAAGCAGGGGCTGTGTGTGCCTGCCCCTCCCCACCAGGCCAGCAAACTTCAGGGGCCTTCACCAGGTTAGTGTGAACTAGGCAGAGGAAATCAATTTGGGATGGCTCATTGGGTCCTGGCCAGGGGCGCAGCCCAGTCCAAGCAAATACCACAAATCTGCTCTGGGGAGGGAGTAACCAACTGAAGTCACTGTTTCTCCCAGTTCAGTCTCCTCATGCCCGATTTCAACATGTCACCCATTTGGTCATGCCCTTCCCACGAGGGGTATCTCATTCACAGCACTGACTGTGGATTAATGAAGGTCCCTTTGCAGGATCTGCTCTCTATTAGGCTCACCAACCCCTGACTTCAGCACTGCTGTGGCTCTTGTGAGTGATTGTGGGAATGAGTTTGGGCGGCTCTGCCGGCCAGCACAGATTCAAGCTGGCGCAAATTCAGGATCCACAAACTTGGCAGGTCACAGCAAAAATGCTGTGTCCCGTAATTTTTAGCTGTTCCAGTTGTAGTCCCAATGTGTTTGATGACATTTTTTTACATTTGATTTCTTCCTGTGTCAAGAGGATCCATTTCCCTCTGTCTGGATCTCTCCAGGATGTTTTATTTTGGCATATGAGTTGTTTCTCCCAGGAGGCTTTGTATTTTGTTGCTCACTGATTGGCCATCTTAACTTACCTTGGTTAATTTTTAAATTGATTCTCCTAATACAGTGATTTAGATCATTTAAGTGTATATTAAAAACATATAAATATCATTTTTAGATTCAGTTAAATTGCATTTGTGTGCAATAGTAAAACAAGTTTGTTTATGTCATTCTTCATTTCCATAAAAATCTAATAATTATTTTCAGGAAATCTAAGTAAATAGAAGCAATATTTAAATTGACCAAGAAATCAAAGAAATTCAAACTTCGCAACTTACACTAAGAAATCTTTATGATCAAATTACAGGAGTTTGATAACAGACCATATATCAAAACACATATATACAAATGACCAGAATCACATGTACTAAAAAAAACCAGAACCCTAATTCAGAAAAAAAAAAATCAATAGTGAAATTCAACTGATACTTACATATTATGAAAGCTTATCCTTTTATAAAGAGGAATTTGGATTCCTAATTGGAGTCTTTTTGCCATGGCTATAAAGAAAGAGTACTTGAAAAGCTAAAATAACAGAACAAGGAAATTAGCTCTCCATCTCCTGGGGAAGACACACTCTCTCTAGCATGAAGTAGACCTTCTAGTATAAGTAAGAGCTGAATAGATACCACCATATGATATGATTTTAACCAACTTTAGGATGCTTTAAATATATACACCACCCACCACACCCCAGGGTGATTTTCATCTGACTATCACCTTCTCCAACAAGTAACAGTAAGCAGGACACTTTTGCCACCCATTTTCCCTTGTTCTACATATTGGCAGATCCTTCTAAATTAATTCAAGGAATTCGTCCTTTGAAGCACACACAACAATGTATCTAACTATAGTCTATATCTATCTACCTATAGCCTCTGAAAAGTGAATTTTGTATCAAGGTAGTATAACACCTACCAAAATAATGCACAATTATCAAGTGTGCCTAGTGAAACACATCCATATGTTCACACACAACACAAGAAACAGAAAATTACCACCACCTCAGAATCATCCCAGTCACTCACCATGAAGGAAAACCATTCTTGTGACTTCTTACACTGTGTATAGTTTTGCTTTTTGCGACTGATGTAAATGAATTCATATACTAGACACTTTTCCTTCCAATGGCTATTTTAGTTGTTGAACTAAAATATTTGTGAGATTTATTCTTGTTATGTGTGGCAGCATCTTATTTTTTTACTATGTGTCATGTCATATATGTCATGTCATTTATACACCACAATTTATTTACTTAGCTTACTTTTCATAGACATTTGCTTATTTCTAGTTTGGTATGATTATGACTTGTATGCTATGCATACATTTTCTTGATGAGCATATATATGCATTCCGTTATACATAAACCAGTAATAGAATTGCTGAAATCGCCTTAGTAGATATTGCCTAACAGTTTTCAAAGACAGCTATAATATCTTATACTGCTCACCACCTCAGTATGCCAAAAATTTATCTGGAAATATCACTATAATATCATTATAATGCTATTACAATTTCCATATTAATTTGAATATCTACCTTTATGAAGTACCTGTATGCTTTAGGTCATTTTCTATTGGTCAGTCTGTATTTTTTGTTAAAAAATGTACATACTTGAAATGAACTACACTTGGTTCTACTGAGCTATCCACCTTATATATTATTGGACTTAACTTGGGTTTAGGATTTTTGCTTCTAAATTCATGAAAGAGATTGCCTCATAATTTTCTGTTCTTTTAAACTCTTTTTTTAGGCTTAATAGCAGGTTTATAGTGGCCCATGAAACAAATTGGGAATTGTTCTTTCTTTTTCTGTACTCTGAAAGAGTTTATGTATGAAAAGAGTTTGTATATGTCAATGAAGTAACATAAGCCTAGAGTTTTCTTTGTAGAAAAATTTCTAATAATGGATTCTATCTCTTGATAAAATAAAAGGTTCTTAACAACAATTTCTTACTTTTTTTTCTTTCCAAGGAACTTGACTTCCTCAAAACTGTCAAATTCATTTCCATAAAGTTCCATAATATCCTGAGTTTACTTTTTAATATATTCATGCTCTATAGTGATGCCTGATTTTCACTGATATTAATAATCTATATCTTGTCTTTTACATAAACAGTCTTTTTATGGCTTATCAATTTTATTAATCTTTACCTAGAACCAAAGGTTAGCTTTTGGGTTTTCTTTTGTAAATTGTTTTACTATTTCTTTAATCACATATCATTGTTATTTTTTTCCTTTATTTTGTGATTCCTATTCTTTTTCTAGTTGTTTGACATGAAAGCCTAGATTATCCCTTTTCTGTAGTTTTTCCCCACTATCTGGCTTTAAGTACTTTAGACATAAGTTATATCATCTTCATCATTCTATAGAGTTGTATGGCTTAATGTTTATGTACATTGTTTAATATTCAAAAGGTAGTTAATTAATGTTTAGCTTAATTACACCATGGTCAGAGAAGATATTTTGAATAGCAAAATCTTTAAAATGTATTGAAACTTGCTCTATAACCCAGGATACAACAGTTTTGGCAAATGTTCTACTTGTACTTGAAAAAATTGGTATTTTGGCATTGCTAGGTTCATGTTATATAAATACAATTTGGCACCAGTTGGTTGATTTTATTGTTCAAATTGTCTATAACACTAGCAATTATTATATTTTCTATATTGCCTGGTAAGATTGGTGAATTTGAATAGTCCCTACTCTGTGCATTAGTCTGGGATTTCCTTATGAAAGCAGAGCCCTCCTGATTGGCATCAGTGCCCTCGTACAAGATACCTCAGAAAGCTCCCACCACACAGAGAAAAGCTTTCTCCATGAACCAGAAAGTATATCCTCATCAGACTTTGCAGCCTTTAAAAATGTGAGAAGCATTTCTGTCAGTATTTATGAATCATATTGTTTATGGTATTTTGTTATAGCAGCCTGGATGGACTGAGACAAACTTTGTTTTCCTCTTTATCAATTTACATTGGTAAATGCTAGCTTAGGAGGGACCTATCATGTACTAATTTAGGGGGCAATTTTGGATAGTTAGGTGTTTCTCTTTCATGTTTCAAATAATAATGTCCTAGGATAAAGAATTTTTGTTGTGTGGAAAAGGAGATGATTTCCCCTGCTGCTGTTAGACATAATTTCTTTGTATAAGAATTACTAGCATCTGGTAGAAATAAATTACCCTTCACAAAGATGGGATTCTTTCAGTGAAATACTTGTCTGTGTGCATCCATTTCCCATCTCCCTGATCCTTCCCTTCATCTAAAAGCAAAGGGAATTAGTTGTTTATTCCAAGGTAGTCTTAAAAATCATTTAGGCATAATTAAAGTTTGCAATATCCTGTAAGCAAGTATTATATTCTAATATTTTCTGCCAAGAATTGAATTTTCTAGGCATGACACATTTATTGCTGGCAATAGATGTACCAAAACCTACCAACACCAGGGAATTAATAAATACCACAGCCCTCCTATGGAGCAAGTTGCATGAATATTTAATAGAAAATGCATGAAGAATTTCTTGCATGATTATGCAGAAAAACATTTGGGAATGGTTGCAGCTGTTACATGAACTAGCTCAGTCTCTTTCCCCCATCTCTTTCAATCTTTATCAATCTCAAGATTGTATTTTAACTTCAGCAGTAAGCTATCTTCAATGATGAGGATTGCAGACACCTGTCAACATTTTAGGAAACGTGTGATTCTTCACATATGCTGTGTGTATGTGTGTGTACCCCACAACTTTCAGTGGTACTTTTTGAAGGGACAACTGAGAGGTTCTTAGACAATTGAAGGGTCATTAGGGAAATCTCACTCAAAAGAGGAGGTGAAAGAAGCTAAAAGGCAACAGCTGCCAGTCTTATAGGTGTGTCAAATTTTCTACGACAACAAACTTTATATCTCAACTTAAGCCACATGAAAATGTATTCCAATCTAAATTTAGCAGGCTTCATTTTCTTTGCAGAATCTTACTTTTTTAAAATTACAGATATTTTCTTCTTTCATGTGTATTAGATATTCCTCAACACCTCTCCATATGTACTTTTTCAGCAAATGAAATATTTCTTTAACACTTTTGAAGTTTTATAGCATATTCATAAAGTTGAAAGATCGTGGCACAAAATGAATTTTTTTAAAATCAAGCTAGGAGATTGTTCGTCACAAGTGTTTGAGCAGGGAGGTCAGATCAACATGTATTGAAAGCCATTGGTTTCGGTTCTCTAGAGCTTTAAAGGGCATTTCTAAAGCAAAGTTAGTCTTTCACTCCATTCAAATAGCGCAGTTCATAGCATATTCTCAGCATCATGTTCCAAAGAAGTGGAGATTCCAGAAAAACCTTAGACTCTGGAATTTCCATAAACAGAATACAATGTATCAAATCATTACAGGAAGCCCAAACCCATCCAGTGTGACCTTCTCATGAATTGCAGGTGACATAATGTCTATGCCTTCTAAAGCAGTGCAGTGATTAGTAGATGGCACTGAAGAATGGATACCTCTTAAATTATCAAATGGTAATTATTTTCTTGCCTTCAAAAGAAGAAGAAAATCCTCCTTAGCCACCTGTTTATTCTCTAAATATGGCAGGAAAATGAGTTGTGTTTCTTAAAGTGGCAACTTTGTTTGCAACCCTCATATTTTGGAACCTATTCTTGGGAAGTGCTCCTGGTCAATCTGGCTTGAGCCTCTGCAATTGCAAGAATAAATGCATCTTCACTGAGTCAACTGTTGCTGGTCTAGAGAAATTTTAGACCAAAAAGGATGTTGTTAAGATCTCAATGTTCCAGGAAACATCCAGGTAAAATATGAACAATACTAGAAAGCGACTTTCTTTTTCAAAAGCAAGTCAGCTTGTACACTGCCTTCCCTGACAGTTTCCCACTTGAATTCAAATGTCTAATATGTAGGCATTTTTGACAGGCCCATAGAAAAAAATCATAGGAGAGTCTTCTGCTACTGAATACTGTACTTGCCTGATGCTGCACTTTAAATGCTTATAACATAATACCCAGAATCCCTGAGCCTCACATAGGGCATCCCCGTCAGTGAGTTAGTGTCTGTCCTTATCCACCTCAAAAACTTGATGTGCAACATAGTACTTTGGAAATACAACTTTGGGTGAAATAGAATCACATCCCTCCTCCTTTCATATTTCCAGACTAAAATTACAACCAATTCCTGTGTAAAAACAATCAAATTGGAAAATTCATCATTTGCTTGATTAACCTAAATCCCTTCTTACTGAGGTTTAGAATATTTCTATGAAGGTAGAATACTGTATGTTCAAGGAGAAGAAAGCTAAAGTGTTTTTGCTACAGTACAAGGAGACCACTGAAATACACTTCAATCTTCCCATTAGAATATTATTTATACTACTAAAATGTAATCTTTAGTTTGAGATGATGGAAGCATAAACCTCAATCAAAGCATGATTGTGAGGTTGATAAAGGAAAGAATCCTAATTCTTATGGCCCCAAACGATCTTATTAACCCCACATTATTAGTTATAGTCAGTTAAAATTTACAATTTACAAAGGAAAAGATATTTTACTAATTTACAAAAGAAAAAGTATTTTAAGGGAATTATTTTTACTTCTTTTTATATTCTGCAAGTTAGTTCAATGTTACCTTTCACATAAATGAAAATCAGAAAATTTTGTTTCTAAATGAATAAAAATATTTAGAGATAATCTCAAATATTTTAATTTTATATTTGAAAATGCAGAATTATTCTAAGGGAGTCTAATTGAAGTCATCCATTGAGAAGGGGCCAAGAACAGTCACCAGTTTCCTGTTGCCTGGATGTTTTATTACACTGAATCATTAAAACTCCTTGTTTGTATTTGCATTTTACTCTTGGGCAACTTTACAACATAGCATAGTGATAAGCTTACAGATTGATTCTACTTATTATGTTTAATCCTAACTGCAATAAGAGAGATCATCGTATCACACTTCTATCTCAAACATACTGCGATGACTTTAAAATAGAATGGGTACCTTACAATAGCCTTGGCATTTGCTTTCTCTGTCTCTCTGCTTTTTCAAGATAGGCTCTTGAAACATAAAAGGTACACAATAAACTTGGAGAGGTCCTCATTTTGAATTAGAATGTATGATTAAAACTTTGGCAGAGCCATGCCTGAAAGCAAGTGTGTACAGAAAGAAGAGAGAGGAAAAGGGAGACAGTGGGTGAGTATTATTAAGGGCTAGTTAATTTATGGCTACCCCATGCATCCCTGCTTTGAGTTAGTCATCTTAGTGTGGTCCTAGAAGATCCTCCTATTTTTCAAGTTGGTCTCCTATTGGTTGAAGTTTATATTATAGTTAAACAGAGCTAATGCTTCAGTTTCTGGCATAAGTTATTAATTTTCTTATGTTAATGAAAAACATACATCAGCTCCTTGAAATTCCCAGAAGCAGCATCGATTTTTGCCACTAATTGAAGTACTTTTAGGGTGGTGGAGGGACAGGAGCAATTGCAATAGAAATAGTTGGGATAGTGTTCTTTGCTTTGTTGAGTGGTCTTCTAACTGAAAACATTTGAGATTTGTTCCCTCTGGCCTTGAGTTTTCATGAATTTTAAAAAATTGGAAGCTCCCAGGAGCACCAGGCCATTATAAAAAAGTAGAACTCCAACCTGGGAAATATAAAGAAGAAAGTCAGGTTCAAACTTCAAATCCCAGCAGAAGGGAATTTGAGACTCATCTATTTGATCTTCTGTCTCAACCTGACAAGATATTCCTCTTCAGGGCCAAATGTGCTCAGACTGGCTTCTCAACAACTGATACCTTATGCATGAGAATATTCTAATGAATCTGAGAGGCACAAAGATAGTGCTGGCCTTTCAAGAACTAAATTGTTAAGCAACAAAGACTTTGAGATGCTAAAAATTTCCCCCAAATTTCAGGGAAATCACAAGATTTTTCTTTTGTTTTGTTTTTCTCCTGAAGCCCACTCACAGTCTTTTCAATGCTAGTTATCAATGAATAAAATAAATTCTGTTCAATATGTTATTTGGATAAACCCAGAAATGTCACAAAATTTTTGAAGACCCCATTACAAACAACATCTTAACTTGGACATGTTCAAAACACATATGCTCTGCAGATATTTTACTAAATTATTTGCTGCAAATTATGAACCAGACAGGAAGCCTATACACAATGAATTGATTTCCAAGTCTTATTCGTGGCTGATTTAAGGTTACAGAGCATTTCTGTGCTGGATGTAATGGTAAAATGAATGTTTATTGTTTAGGATTTTAAAAACCCATTATCATGCAGACTCTGTGAAGTTCTGCCACACAAAACTGAGAACCAGGCCAGGAGGCATCTGATTCAAGTGACAAGAGGTGAGGTAAAACAACCCTTCCATATTAATAAAACATGGCTCAGACTCAGAAGGAATGCTAGCACAGTATGAGAACAGCTAGCATTTATGAATCAGAACTACCATTATTGCTAATTATAGACTTAATAAATGGATGTCTTGGAAATAAGTTTTTTGTATACTGAATCCTGTATTTCCACTGAATCCTTCTATTGTAGTGAATAAATGTGTTTTTTGTTGTTGTTATTTTTAATCAATTACATTGATTGGCACATCTTAGGTAAACATAATGATCATGTTCATCATAAGGAATTTATACCTGTACATGATATAAGTTGATCCTTTTTTTTGAAAAGAAGATGGAGAAATGGGGAAGAAGTGTTTCGACAGGAAAAAAGCCTAATCGCATTAGTAGCTCCAGTGAGATAGATGATTGTCCAGTTTCCTGCTTTTGACCTTACAGTCTTTAGTTATGTATGAAGTGCTTTGTCTGGGAGTAAGAAACAATAATCCTGGTTCTAGTTCTGCCAGTCATTCAGATCCAGGACCATAAGTAGTTTCTTCTTCCAAAGTAAAGTTAATGGACTAGATTGATTCTATGCAATTGCTGAGAATCCATGGACTCCCATGAGAATCTTATGAATTCTATGGACTGACCCTCTCTCCAGAAAAATACTTGTATGTATATGCATAGAATATGGGACATAAAAATTCAGGAATATATCAACAGAGGCCTACTTTAGAACCCCAAGCTGAAAACACGGAATAAATTTACCTGAGGTGATTTGAGCTTTACAACCTTCCATGATTTTAGATTCCTGACCAGCTTCCACACAGAGATAACTATAATAGACATTTGACTTAGGTACATTCTCAGTTTTCTTCTTGACAGGCTGAGATGGTTTTTTACCCCTTCATTTCAGTTGCCTACACACAGCATAAGCAGGGAGAGATTTTGCTTTAAGTAACACCTATTCTGGTATATAACATACTGGTCTGTACTACCATAAAATAAGAGACACCTGTATGAATGAACCATCCCTTCAAAGAATTTTAAGCACAAGCAGATTACATTCAACAAAGGTCCAAGTTGTGATGTCTCTACAGAGTGAAGCCACAGTAGCTCTGCATGAGACACCACTTCATTACCCTGGACAACCTTCCATTTCCAGTATCTGTACCAGTTTATACCATTCTTTTCTAATACTGACATCACCAACCAAGTGACAGAATAACAGTTCTTCCCACCACTATTTTGAAACACTAAAAACAAAATGCACCAAAAAAATTACTCTTTCAGCTTTTAAAATTATGAGGCAATATATATTTTTATTTTAAAGAGAATAAAGCAAAACAAAGCAATAAGAACAACAGTTGGACCTCAAAATCAAGACAGTACAAAATCAACCATTGTTATCCTCTAAATTGATACTCAGACTACCAGACATAGGCATGTAAAGTCAACCAAACAATACAAGCACTAAGTTGTTTCTTTACATCAGTTGCCATCATTTCATGAATTGCAGGTGTGTAGCTTCTAATTTTTTCTAGGTCTATGTTTCCTGGACTTGTTCTGGCTAAGATATAGGCATGCAAAATAATCAAGCAATATAAGTGCTAAGTTATTTCTTTACTTCAGTTGCTATCATTTCAGAAATTTCAGGTGTGTGACTTCTAATTTTTTTGTGTCTATGTCTCCTGGACTTGTTCTGGGTGAGCTAGAGGTCTGAGATTGCACCTTGATCCATTATCTTGACATTTTCCTGTGTTCCTCTGAATTAGTCAGTTGCTGAGTCCCAGTGCTTCCTACACTGGCTGCCCATCCTGTGGTACAGGCAACACAGTGAGGTACCTCAGTTTCTCCAATATGAAGCTCCATGAGTGACAGAGAGGCATGGGGTGGCCACCATCAGGAAGGTTCCACTGATGGTGTTGTGCCCTGGGGCATGGCCTCTTCTCCAGCCCTCAGCAATGGGCTCTATCAAGTAGTATATTTATGACCTTTTATTCAACCATGACACTCATCCCATCCTTGACATTATGTTCTTTAGCCTTCATTTATCCCCCAGTTTAACTTGTGACAGGGATCTGGGCAGGTGGAGGTGGAATGAAGTTCAGAAAAAAGATAAAGATTGAAGGTAGAATTAGGATCAGGAACTAGATTGGTATTTATAGCTTAGAAAACATACAGTAGTTCAAAGCCATTTTTTCTTACTCCTCTTACCAAGATCCAAATCCCAAGGAGTGTATTTTAGTCTCTATAAAGTCAATATGCATATAAAGAGACTTTTACACTATTATCACCACCACCACAGCAACAATTTCTATAAAAATTTCTATGGGAAATTTGATAAGGGTAATAATAATTCATCAAAGAATATAAAATAGTAAACACTAAACAGTGCCTGCTCAACATGGGGGCGTTGAAATTAGTTCCAGTATTGACATCACCAGTCAAGTGACAGAGTAACAATATTATAGTGATAAAAGATATTTACGTGTAGATCCAAATAAAACCAACTCAATAGAAACATAAGGAGGAGACTTGCAGATATATTACTAAAAAACAGGTTATCTAATGGTCAATGCATACTTTTAAAAGTGCCGCCACATCTAGTTAATCATAAAAAAGCACAATTCAGATCTAATTAAATACTATTACCTCCAAGAAGTCAAAATGTAAAAGGGCTGGCAATATGCACCATAGTAAAGCTACAAAGCACTCAGCATGTCCTTTGCTGAGACAAAACACCAGAGCCCAAAATTAAGGAAGGAAATGCTTATTCAGTTCAAAATTTAAAGAGATTTTAGTCTATAATTGATTGGCTCTAAGGCAGGGTGACAAATAGCAGAGAGGCAACAATTCATGGTGGTGGAAAATACAAAAAAAAAAAAAAGTGAAATAGACAAGCCTCTTTCTAAGCCTTGTGCTGTATCCAGTCTACAGGGATTCAGCAAGTGCCAATACAATCCATGGACCAATCATCCATCCCTAATCCAAGCATTAAATCATGAATCAATCACACACTCTAGATTCAGTCACTTCTAAAAAAAATCCTATGACCTCATGAGGTTTTGGGGGAACATCTAAACACAAACCGTAACACAAGGCTTTCATATACTGCTGACACAAATACTAAAGTTGATGATACCTTTGGATCCAGCAATTTCACTACTAAGTATATATCAAAATAAATTGTACATGTATACCAACATTATGTACAGAAGAATTCTTATAGTGGAATTAGTCATAGTAGTCCCAAATTAGACACAACTCAAATACTCAATAGTAGAATGGATGAGCATATTACAACGTATGTATTCAATGGCAAATGACATACTACACTTGTAACATAACTAGTAATTTCCACAAACATTATAGCCAGCAAAAGAGACAGACACCAAAAAAATATAGTTAGAAATCCATCTATATGAATTTCAAAAAGCATGGTCACAGGACAATCATTTACTGTCTCTAGGAATTGGCTACCCCTGAGGAGGAAGTTCCTGCAGGGTCTGCTGGGTCCCAGATGTCAAAGCATCTAAAACACATGATTGATACTGTGCTCTAAAAAGCAAACAAGACAGGGAACAGAAATTAGAAATTAACTATAGCCATAAAATTCAAAGACTTATAAATCTCCAAATGGATACATAAAACAGATGTACTAGTGCATATACTTTTTTACTTTTGTATTTTAGTCCTTAGCCATTAGGGCAAAGTTGACTCTCAGACAGGACAAAACTTCCTACTTATGAAAACTAAATCACATTTTTTGACTAAGCACAATAATGCAAACTAAAATAAAAAATATGCTTGGCATTTATATCTATGTACATTAGCCCTTTCCCCTTGCCCACAATTCTGCTCTCTGTGGTTTCAGTTACCTACGGTGAACCATAGTCTGAAAATATTAAATGGAAAATTCCCCATAATAAACAAGTCACAAGTTTTCAATTGTACTTTCTTATGCCTCATGTGATTAAATATCATGCTGTGTCATCCTGTTGCACTTGGGTTCTAGGTTACTCCTTTGTCCTGGGATCTATAGTTTGTATACTACCTTCCCATTAGTCACTTAGTAGCTATCTAGGGTTATCAGATCAAGTGTTATGGCACCATAATGTTTATGTTCAAGTAACCCTGATGCTGTATAACAATGCCTGTGCCATTTACTTCACTTGATCTTATCAAATATGTCTTGTCTCATCTCACATCATCACAAGGGTGAATGCAGTATATTTTGAGACAATGAGAAAACATATTCACATAATTTTATTACAATACCATTGCAACTGTTCTATTTTATAATTTTTTATTGTTAATATTTTTACTGTGCCCATTTATCAACTAAACTTTATCACTGGTATGTGTTTGTGATAGGAACAAATATAGAATCTATAGAGCTCAATACTACATCAGTTT
Source organism: Hydrochoerus hydrochaeris (assembly GCA_004027455.1). Classification (NCBI taxonomy): domain Eukaryota; kingdom Metazoa; phylum Chordata; class Mammalia; order Rodentia; family Hydrochaeridae; genus Hydrochoerus; species Hydrochoerus hydrochaeris. The sequence goes on along the minus strand of PVLA01004392.1, from coordinate 60,254 downwards.
CAGATATCAATAGGCAGTCTCAGACAATATGCCCCGCTGAAAGAGAAAGAAACGTTATTGGGGACTTGGCTGGACTCCCAATCTCCTATGACAAGTGTATGGTGAAGGCTTAAATAAAAAGAGACAATGTGATATGATTGTGGGATCCAGGAAGATCAGAATTCTCTTGGAGCTAAGTCAAAGACTTCTCTGGACTGCCAGTATTTATTAGATTTCAAAAAATTCAGGGAGAATGAAGGGGAATGAAGGGAATAGCCAAAGTAGAAGGTACAAAGATGGGCAAGGCCTTGAGAAGTTAGAACAAAGACATTCTTAAGGGGAAAAAAAAGCTTGTTAATTAAGAGAACTGTCTTATCTCTAAGGTTGGCAGTTATTGCCTTGGAATTAGGGCAAATGTGCTCAGCTACATCTTATCTTGCCTTCAAAGGCTGTGAATATGAGGTTTTCCAGTATAGCCAGAGAGCCTTGTGCTCAGAAACTTAACCCTTACACAGCCCAGTCCCCAACAGAATATGGTATTTGTAAAGCATAGAAGCAACTCAACCAGAAATAAGCTTTACTTCATTATTCTGTCAGGATAGATGCTTGACTGATGCTTACATCCTGTGCACTCACATAATAATCTCATAATTAGATCAGCAGTCCCACCTCAGGATCCACATGTAACTATGCATGTGTGAAAATACTGCATGCAAATGTTGTAGTCAATATTTGCAAGGCAATAGATTTAATACAGAACACATAATTTATAAAATTATTTTATATTATTCAACAAAAATCAAAATCAGAAAAGTACAAGAGATCTGTCTATGTGCTAGAGACCTAAAGAATCCAGCTAAGGGCCTGGATCCCACAGCAGTCCCCATGAATCCAGCAGGAGGCATAGGGCCCATGACAATGTTTCATGCAAGTCTGTAATAGGGATTTGCACTGAGAAGGCCCAAAGATCAGTAGTGGAATCTAGAAATTCTATGCCAGCAGGGTGAAGGATCTGTGCCAGAAGACTGAGGGATCTGCACTGGAGCTAAAAAGCAATGCTCAAAATAAGGCCCAGAGCTCCCCAAAGAGAACAGTGTCCATCCTCAGTGACAGCAAGAACCCAAGCACCTCCAACAATGAGAACAGCTGAGTTGATATCAGGAAAACTAATGCAACAAGCATCTACAGCAACAGGATGGCATATTCCCTTTTATGGTGTTGGCAACAATCCTCAGATAGGTCTTTCATACCCAAAACTATGCTGGCTCAGGCCAGCTGTGTGTTCTAAAATGACCATTAGTTAATTCACTCCAGCAGGTGATAGAGCAATTTACTGATATATATATATATATATATATATATATATATATATATATATATATATATATATGGTTCTACATAATGAACGGTAGAAGATCTACAATGATTCTGGCAGCAGTAAGTTTTTCCTCACTGTGAAACAATTATCTTTAATCAGTATAGCTAAGAGAATAGTTCTGATCTAGAACTTAATGCTTAATCTTCACTGTCAGCTGCAAAGAAATAGCAGCTGTAGGGTTCTGGTAGTAGGTTAGACCTTGATGAGTACAGGAAAGCAGGGTAGAGAACAAAAACAAGTTGGCAAGGTAATAAGCAATAGTTATGAATAATTAATCCAACAAAATAAATGACAAGAGGGTAAACACTTTTGCAAACATTTTTAAAAAGCTGTGACTTTACACATAATCAAGGCAATCACAATTCGGTCTAAGCACATAACACTTGTGAATAGATGTTGGTAGAGACTGGGGAGTTTTAAGAGGCCCCAGAGTGGTTAATGGAGAAATTAGCACAATTCAGAAAAGACATTAATTAGGTCAATCTGCAATTTTGAAAAACTTTAGCACCTCTCCAATGCTATTAGTGAATTAATAACCCCAGTTACTGAACAATAAGCAAAGATTAACATGAAAATTTGAGCTGTTAAAGCCAACTTTATAAGAGAAAGTCCAATGAAAGATCTAACAAAGTTGGAAAATTACAATAATATTTAATGGAAGTATGTTTATGAATTATAAAAAGAGTGAAATAATGAATCTTTTATGAAGAACTCCTCAGCACAAACCTTCAACTAAAAGGAAAAGAATGAAAATGCCCTCTGATATTGTGCCTAACAAAAGAAATTGTGTACTTTCTCCAATCTATTTTATCTTATGTAGAAAGTATGGACTTTCTCAATAATACTTGGAGGAAGAAATATTATGAAAATTTAATGATTTTTAAAATTAAATTAATTCTAGCATCATGCTCCTCTCAGCAGAGTAGGAGCTTCTCCTTGAACATTACAGAATCCAAGGCACTTACAAATGTCTCAAAACAGAGAAAATATCTGACCCTTAACTCCAGGCTCATTTCTATGTCTGATTCTCCTTCTACCACGTGGTACTGTTATAGACTGTTTTTCTATTCGTTGTCAAGTAAAGATGACCCAGAAAGGGCAGAAATGTCCTTCCCAGCAGTTCACAAAATGACCACCAAAACCCTTTAGGAATTCTATAATGTCCTCCTCTAGGGCCTGCTGAGTCAAATGCACAGACCCTTTATCAGATAGTATAAGGTTTTACAATCTTGTGTTTCAGATAATAGTTGTCATGCAGAGGCCTAGAACTATAGAATTCAAAAGGCTGCTTGTTCCAAAACCCAAGATACCATAAACAACAAATTTTTCTCTTGGAAAAATTATGCAACAATCAATAATCAATCAAATATCAAGACTTTATGCTTGCTTTTTATGGAAAAACTAGTTTTTGGCATATTTTGATAACTCATTTAGATTATGTTATATACATTCTCATTCATTATGCTATAAAAATCAAATTTTATTATCAAAAGCTACAGCTTCCACCTCCAAACAGATAATTCTTTAAAATACTGTTACTAATGTTACTGGAAAAAAAATGCAGTGATTATTTTCCAAAATAACTGTCAAATTACTGTAGAAGCATTCCTTATGAATGACAAATCATGTTGACTGACTTGAAACTCTCAGGATGATTTTTTATGTCCTCCATACCTATTTTTAAGATTTGTTAAATGGTATTAGACACGGTTAATCAATCACAGAGTTTGATTCTTTTTAGCACATAGGATAAGACTAACTTTTCCAGCTGAGATGATATAACATGGTCTGGAATCTGCAGAAAGGGCTAAGGGCCAAGACACTTGATGATGTTCTCAAGATAAATAGGCAATTGGGCAAAATATGCTAAACTTCTTTAGAACACCATAATTAAAAAGTCTACTTCATTCCTAGACAAAAAGCTAAAAGAGACAGAACAAATTTTAGAGGTACTTTTAGTGACTTTTCATGAACCAAGACTTTGTAATCAATTTATGCGTAGTTCTTCCATGGATTACACTCTTCTTAAATATTAGGTAATTAGTGGCCAATGCTTTCTTGCACTCAATTATACCCAAACCTGATACTGAGAGAAGGGTCAGAAATAAGAAATGGATTTCAATAATCTTACAGCACCGATCATGTACTAACTTGAAATATTCCCTGAAGTAACTTGTTTGGCTTTGCTCACTCTGGACACCAAAACATTGAATAGGCAAGAATAAAAGAAAATTTCTCCTCTGTCCTCCAAAAGTTCACTGACATGAATAGACAATAGACAGATTAAAGCAGAATAAATATATTTATATTTATTTATGTGCATGGGGAAAAATCACAGCAGAAGGGTCCTATGCAAATTGGAAGAGTTGGTGGCTGAAATTTAAACAACAAGAGAAAGAAGTAGAAGCTTGGAGACCGAGGGCTTTAGGGTGACTTGGAAGACACGAAACAAGCTATGTGTGGGTCAAAAGGAGGAATGCACAGAAGGTAATTTTCTTATATAGGGCAAGACTCTCAGGTAATCTCTGAAACTGTCCTCAGGAGGATAAATGAAAATTCTGTCTCAGTGGGCAAGGTTGCCACATCAGCACAGCTCTTGAGACTCCAGAGAGAGGACAGGTGAAGGATGAAGAAATGAAGACAAGAGTCGGAATGTAGAAAGCTGAGTTCAGGTGGAGCCCCCTCTCCTGTGGGAGCAGAAACTGCCCAACAACTGCAGTGCATTTATTTATACAGTCAGCAGAAGGTTGATGTCAGGTGGAGTCCCTCTCCTGATTGGATAAAGAACTGCCCAACAACTGCATTACACTTAATTAAACAATCAGCATTGGATACTGTTTACAAAGAATTTAAGGAGAGGGTAAGATCCAGAACAGGAAAAACATCTAATCTTCAACAAAGCATCATGTCTTGGTGGTTACATGGGAAACAAGAGAGGAGCTGTCTATATTATCCCTGGGGAAGGCCGAGTCACTGCATGCGTCAGATCCTGGAGCTGTGTACACTTTTCATGGGACCCTGCCAAACTCACGAGAAGCAGTGACCTTGTCCTAGATACCAGAGGTACAGACAGTTTCACTCCCAACAGAGTATCCTGAGTGAAAACAAGTTTTTTCTTTCTCCTATAGTTAATCTTTCCTGATTACTAAGATTTCCTATCAGCCCTTCTAGAAGGGAACTTCAGAAGAAGCACTTTGGGAGGCAAAGAGGGTTAAGAGACCGAGAAGTGAGCAATGTTCATGGTTCTCCTTTGGTTCAAAGTTGCCACACTTCGTTTTCTGAGTCCTAAGAAATTGCATAGGATTCAATGATAGGATCATAATTTGCCGGCATTACTGGAATGTGATGGAAACAGAGGATGGGGCCTGTTTGAACAGAGCTGATCATGAGCCACGACCTTGGAAACTGTATCTGGTCCCTGGCCCCACCATCTCTGGCTCTCTGCTTTTTGACTGCCACAGGGTGAGCAGCTTACAACCCTGAGTCATGATGCTCTGCCTACCCTCAGTGCCAGAGCAGTGGAACTAGCTGATCGTGGAGAAACCTGACACTGGGAACAAAAATAAACCCTCCTCCGTTAAGCTGTTCATGTCAGGTATTTCATCACAGTATCAACAAGATGATTAGTACATGCTGGGATGATCTAGTCCTTTTTTGATAGTTCTCTCTCTCTCTCTCTCTCTCTCTCTCTCCCTCCCTCCCTCTCTCTCTCTCTCTGCTGCAATAGCTCTGGAGATTGAATTTAGAACCTTTACACTGAACTAAGCTCTCAGATTTTCTTTTATTTAGGGCCTTGCTAAGTCTTTAAATTGCCCATGCTAAGCTCAAATTTGGCTATCCTCCTGCTTCACTCTACCGGAACGCTGGCATTACAGGTGTATGACCCCCACGCCTGCCTATAGTCACTTCATGAAACTAACAAGGTAATGCTCCAATGAGAGTTCTAATCAGGGGTAAAAGGAATAAAAATTATATCATGAGAATCATAAAATTAGGTGAAACCAAAGGAGAGAGAAAGAAGCTGAGTCCTCACGGGAAACCAAGAGGAGCTCAAGGTTGCATCTCACTAGCCTGATGCTCTTACTCTGCGTCTGCTCCAAGAGCAGGAGGGGAATTCCAAGTGAGGAGAAAGGAGGCTCACAGTTTTTTCAGCATCTTTTAAATTTTTGTTTTGTCTCCTGCCAAATATTGCTGCAAAGGCAGCATTCTCTTTCTTCACATTGTAGCGATGTGTATATTTAAACCTTTTGGTGTCAGTGCAGGAGTGCTGGGACTCTGTAACATGTTACTTTCTTGGCAATACAATAAATACCTCTCCCAATAAACTCCTGGTTTTCACAGTGGATTTTTCTAAAAAAAAAAAAAAAACTAAAAAAAAAAAACTTTTAAGGTAACAATACCATGGAGTCAAAAGCCTATAGATATATTTTTAATATTCAAGAAAGTATTCTCATATTTAGAAATCCAAAATTATCAATTCCTTTCAGCTGATGAAAATGAGTAGCTCAAGAAAGACTATATTCTTGATTTACTTGCAGCATAGCCCTATCACAGATTCCATTTTCTATTTCTTCAATAGCCATGATACTAAATAGTTTATGAAGGTGGTACTGGTTGTTTCTGATCTTTTTTTTTAACATAATATCACAATGATGTGCACCTATCTAAGTCTATCCACAAGGGAGTCTTCTGTAAACTATAAACTAAGGAATCACCAAAATGAAGTAACATATCCAAGTGGTGGAGGTGTTGTGGACCCAGAAGTTATGACAGAGCATTTGCAGTATTAACATGCACAGGCTTAAGTAAGTGTGATTACTGAAATGATACTCAAAATAACAAGAAAGAACTTCTTTACAGGTCTGCTAGGTTTGGTGCTGTTTGGGCACCTTAGGTTTTTCAACATATGACTAACCAGTTGATGGATTCCTAGGTACCTAACCATTCCCCCAAATAATACTTTTGACATTCCTCTTTCCTTGCCTTTGCTCATGCTCTGCCCACATGTAATATAACCTTCAGGCTCAGTTGAAATCCACTACTAATTTGCCTGCTTCTGACAAAATCCCTGTTAGGGCCAGTCTGAAGAGACATGTGGCTTCATCTTTCTGCACCTGCATGCCCCTCAGCAATGGCAAAGCCAGGTCAGCCTCTCCATCAGATGGCTAGTAACCATCAATTCCCTTCTCAAATGTAGAAACTTACTCAAATGGTGCTAAGTATCAGACCTAACACGTCCTCTTTAATTAGGGCTGGCAACCTCCTAGAGCCAAAAGAGTAGAGGAAGCAATCCTTGCAGATAAGAGGATCAGAGACTTCTTCAGCTTCTGGACCCCAATTCCCATAAGGACTGGAATGAATCTTCTATGTGATCTTATTGCTTCAATGAGAGCCCTTTCTGTAGCTACTTCAATTTTGGTACTTGTATCTTACCTTCAATTGTTGTTAATTATCATAATCTGTGTCCCCACTTTCCCTTCAGACCAAGATCATTCATCTTTCTCTCCCTTAGCACCAAGTAGAACCTGGCACATTCTATAGTCAATATTTACAAATGCATATTGAATTGATGTTTGGCAATGCCAATAACCATGCCATTAAAACAGCCTTGTGAAATTACATTAATGGCATGCCACAAAAGTTTTACCATCACTATCACTCACACTTGAGGTGTCTACTGCAAAGGGTTACAAAGAAAGAAAAGGAAGTAGTGATGATTAGGCAACCCCTTCACTTTGTGTACCCATTCTATGATGCAGAGTTATGCTATTAAATTGCTTCCCACCCAGTGACCATGTTCCCTAGCTACCTTCACATATAGGTAGGGTTAATGTATAATTCTTCCCTATAGCATGTGAACCAAAGTGATGGAAGCCTCTTCCAAACCAAAGTGGCTAATAAGTGGTTTTTAGGGTCAAACAACAAGGAAGAAACTTGAGTCTCTCAAAATCCCAATGCTATAGATCTTAAGTGTCTCCCAAAAGTTCATGTAGAAGTTTGATTCTAGCATGATACCATTGGGAGGTAGTATAGCAGATGGGACCTGCTGGGAGATCTTTAGGTCATTTGGAGTTTGCCTTTAAAAGGGGTTGTAGGACTCCAACCCCTCCCTTTTCCTCTGTTTTGCTTCCTGGATATAAGGTGAGTAGCTTTGCTCCACCACATGCTCACATCATGGTGTGCTGGCCCACCACCAGCCCAAAGCAATGAGCCAACAGATCTGGGACTAAAACCTCTGAAATTGTGAGCCGAAGTTTCTCTTTCGAACTTGATTATCTCAGGAATGTGTTATAACAATGGAAATCTAAATGACACACCTACAGAAGGGTGGTGACAGAAAATCTCTCAGTGAGCTGTGAAAGAAGCAAAAAGAAGTCTTTCATTGTGATAAAGTGCTGAGATTTGAGAGTCCATCTGCCGTATCAACTTAAATTAATTAAACAAAAAAGTGCAATTTATAGAGTCCATTATTGAATTTGACTTCTGACTTTTTGCTTTCTCTGTGTATTGATTCTGATTGATTGACTTACAAAATTTTTCCTATTTTTTAACCTTTATTGGGTCCTCTTTACATTTCTTTCTACGTATTCCTATATTTTCTTGATGCTTAGCAGAATGTTTTAAGGACAGAGAATGTGGACCCATTTCTTCTGAACCTGATTCAAGTCTTTGAAGTCTTCTTTATTGATATAAAGAGAATTACCCAACTCAGTGTTATCTGGAATACTAAAAGTTTTTGGATGTCAATTTGCTGGAAACAAACCTTCATCCTGTAGAACCTAAACCTGGTATCTCTGATTCATCAAGGACATTGAAGATATCCCTCTTCCATCATTATCATGTGTGATTTTTTGACTCAATCAAATAGGCCCCATTGGAAGATTTCATCACAAATTCCATATACAGGGCAATTCTACATTATGTCATGAAAAACAACTTAAAAAGTAGTATGTGTAAGGGGAAGGATGTTTGTTTTGCTACACAATTCAGGCTGGCATCAAACTTGTTATGTACCCCATTTCCTGCCTCAGCATCTCAGTGTTTGAATTACAGAAAACTGTAGTCTACAAAACAGATGGTTTAGCTCCATGATGAAGGTAATAAGCTGAGTGTGCTTGTCACATGAAGTTATTTTTTTGAAAGGTAAAGCTGTAGACAAATGTTAAGGGTTCTGGAGAAAAGCATGCTTTGGGTAACTCCCCAGTTCACCAGACGTTTTATATACATTGGCATGTGTTGGGACCCCACAGACTATTAGAAAGAGTATACTTCATTTCAGATCCCTCTTTGGTTCCCATAATGGATGGCCCTTAGCTTATGAGTCAAAGGAATCTCATTCATGGAGAGTACACTGGACAGCATGCCTTAGCATGACCCAAAGCCATGATCATAATCATATGTTGGTCAGATGAACAGAGGAGATTTAACTCAGGAGCTCTGTGTAAGCTACCATCTGCCATGTATTTAGAGTAACAATTACAACTACTGCACTGAAATGTAAGAAGAAATCAAATCCCTTAAAAGAAGCAAGAAATGAAAGATTTTCTAACTTTTCAGTTCACTTCCACATTGTTTTGACTTTATGTTTCTGTTACTTGTAATCAAATAGATCAGAATAAATCCTCAAGGGTATTGGAAATATGAATATATGTACACATATTTCAGTATATAATTTGATAATTCATGGATAGCATTACAATGTTCTTTACAACACTGTTAAATGTTACAACACTGTTATCACATTTTCAGCTTAGACAGCAAAGAGTCAGATAATGAAGATAACACAGGCTAATGTGTTAATTTCAAAATTGCTTAAAATATAATTTTATGTAACATAGAAAAGAGTGAACATATTGAAAGATATTCTAAGACATAAGATATCACTAAGGCATTAAGAAACTAGAAAAATTGTGGTGCTGAATATGGTAGAATAATATACTCTAATGTGTCTCCTTAAAAATGGCTAAAGAATGGTCTAATGAATCACCACTGAAGCCAAGTTTAATGTTCTCAAAAGTTTAAAGCCAAGTTCAATTTTCTCAAAAGAAGCAGAATAATAATTTAAATAAATTAAATATTAAAAAAATATCACATACATATTTGTCATTAAATTTATAATAAAATGAAAAAGCAAAATAGCCCCAGAGAAGTTGCTGACTTAGAGATTCCTAAGATGGAAACATTTCTGACTGGGAATATATCAACACATTTCCAAAATTTGGGGAGTTAATTCACTTTGTCTTGTCTATCAAAGCATTATTAATAGTAGAATACTTATTAGGAGAGATAGTGGGAAAAAAGGAAATTTTCAGGCATGAAGGTTGCTTACAGAGTTGATGTTTTGTTAGATACAAAAGTTTAATACCAGTCACAAAAAGCCTTTTGGAATTTGAAATTTAAAATAATAAATTAGATCAAGAACCCAAACTATGTTTGGTAAGCTATTTGAAGGTTTATAATTATAATTTTAGATGAAATGTTTTATGAACTTATGTGAAGAAATAACATCTAAATGTAAGAATTAAGTTGAGAACAAAACCACCCACATGATCATTCCTCCTCAACTGGTTTCCTGAACATGTGATACCACTAAAATATTTTTATATCATGTGGTAAATATATTCTCTAAGGTAATTATAAACAGAGTAGTTCAATGTGTTCATTCATTTTAAAAAGTATTAAGAACTGACAGGGTTTCAGGCAAATGCTCAAGGCACTGGTGTTGCAGAAATGAACAAAAGACACTAAATCCCTGCTCTCAGGGACTTCATACTTAAAAGTAGAAGCAGACATATGGAGACATAGATGATAATCAGAATACACACATCATATAATGATATGAACTATGGAGAAAAAAGGCAAAATAAAACAGATAAACCAAGAGTTGGATAGAGAAAAGCTGTCTTAACTGCAGTGCATAGGCGAATCGCTCTGAGATGAGGTAACATCTGAGCAAAGATGTGATAAGTGAGTCACATGACTGAAGAAAAACTCTTCCAGGCAGAGTGAATGCACAGGCCCTGCAGTCAGAACATTCCTGTGATACTTGAGAAATAGCAAAGGCACCTACGGCTGTAGCTGAGTACAATAAAGGGGAAACTGAAGAAAAGAAAGCAGAGAAATACCTACAGGACTAATTGTGAGAACTTTCTCTGCAAATTCTATAACAACCCTCTGTTTAAAAAGGAAACCCTAAGTCTCTTCCTCTTAAATGTGGACAGACTTAATGACTTGGTTCCAGTCAACTCAATGTGATAAGATAGATGTTATGAAACTTCTAACACTAGGTTACAAAAAGGGCAGGTTCTATCTTGCCACTCTTTTTTTTTTTTAATCACTTATATTCTAAAGAAAATCTGAAATCATATGGTGAAGATACTTAAACAGCTAGAAAGAAGCCCATGCAGGAAGGAACTGAGGCTTCCCTCCACCCCACCCTACCCCACCCCCAAAAACCCAAGAAAACAGAAAACTAGTTTTTACCTACCAGGCGTGAGAGTAAACCTTAGGAGTGCATCCGCCAGCCTCTGTCAAGCTCTCAGATGATGGTTATCCCAGACAACACCTTCACTGCAGCCAGAACTACATAAAATGCTTTCTATTTTCTGGCCTACAGAAAGTCTGAGGAATCATTTTTATTTTGTATTTAAAGCTACTGACATTTGGAGTAACTTCTTATGCAGTGATAAATAACAGATACACAGATAATAAAAGACATAGTGGGCAATCTTAAGAACTGTTGGCTTTATCCTAAATAAGATGTGCTGACAATCTAGTATTTAATGAAGGAGATGCACATGACTTGACTTTTTAAAAACATCACACTGGTTGCTTTGTTTGTGCACTGCAGAGGAAAATGGGGAAAAGCAATGCCCTTAAGAGTCCAAATTAAGGAACACTTTGCTTATATTACAGCAATGGAAACAGAGGAAGTAGAGAGGTGTTTAAATTATAGATAAATTTAAAAGTAGGCAATTGACAGGATTTATAATACATTGGATATGGTATGTAAGAAAATGGAATGAACCAAGGGTGACTTCACCATTTTATTCCTAAACATCCAGAAAAAAAAAAATAGATTTATACTTACTGGGATAGTGAGACTAATGGAATGGCAGGTTTGGCAGTTTGCTTTTGCACAAGTTTAATTGCAGGTGGCTATTAAACATCTAAAATAAAAATCAAGTGGAGGTGTTAAGAAGACAATTAGATTTGGAGCTTCAGGTTCAGGGATAAGTTGGATTAAGATTACAAGTTTAAAAGTTTTGGCATATAGAGAAAATAAAAGTCAAAATTTTAATTGTACTAAAATAATTAAAGAGTAAGAGTAGAGAGAGAGAATCAGCCCAAGATCTGGGCTGTTGCAGCGTTTTGATGTCTGGAAAATCTGAAAGAATTATATAAGAGGAAATTTTAAAAGAGCAAGTGGAGGGATGAGTGAGAAAGTAGAGTCAAAGAAACCAAGAGAGAAAGATTCAAATCAGGGCCAGAGGGAGAGATTAACTGGATCAGATGCTGGTTGAGTAAAATGAAAACTGAAGGTTAATTATTGGATTAAAGCCTGTTTCTTTGACAAGCACTTTCATTAGTAAGATGGACGTGAAAGTCCAGTCAATTAGAGTAGGTTATGGAGAGAATGGGAATCTTAAGGTGATATGGCAAACCCTAGAGTAACCACCAAGTGAATAACTAAACATTAAAGGAATTCAAATGTTACACTACAAAATATTCATTTAATGCCAAAGAAAGTAGTAAAGGAAAAATAAAAGAATAAAAGACATATGAGACATACAGAAAACAAAAAGATAAGAGATGTGAATTCAACTGCATCAAAAGTAACACTACATATGACTATATTAAATAGACCAATAAAAAGACCAAAATTGTCAAACTAGATTAAAAGCAAAAGCAAGGGCTGGGCATGTCTGTCATCTCAGCACTCAGCAGTCTGAGGCAGAATTGTCACCAGTTTAAGGCCAGCTTAAACTATAAAGTGAGTTAAAGACCAACCAGAATTACAGAGTATAATCCTGTTTAAAAACAAACAAACAAACAAGCAAACAAACAAAAAAAGGCAAAACAAGAACATCCAACTATATGTAGGAGACATAATTAGACTCAAAAGGACAAATATAATAAAAGTACAAAGATGGAAAATTTACTATGCAAATCATTCATTGGAAGTCTGGAGTGACTATAGTAAGAAAAGACAAAATAGATTAGAGTAAAAATGCTAGCTATTAAAGAGAATTTTTATTTTTAAAGAAGGGTCATTTTTCCTGTTTTTTTTCTCTTTAAATAAAAAAATATGAAAAAAAAAAAGAAGGGTCAAATCACTAAGCACACAAGACAAAAATAAATATCAAACACAAATCCAAAATCTATGTGGCAAAAACTGACAGAATCAGAAAGGAAAAGAGACAATGCAACAGTAACAGTTGGAGACTTTAACTACTTTATTTTCAATAATGGATAGAATAACCAGACAGAATATTAACAAAGAAATAGAAGATTTGGCCATGGTAGAAAATAACTGAAGAGATATTAGATACATTCCACTCAAGAACAGAACTATATATATTTCTCTCACATACATGTGAAATTTCCTCAAAACTTTGTTTAGGTCATAATCATAAAAGACATAACTCCAAATACCACTATACCAAAGGATAAAATCCTAAGTGTTTAAATTTTCTGAAGTCTAATAATCCTGAGAGATTAAAATTCTAAAGATTCAATTTGGAGAAATTTAAAATAATTATTTAAAATGCATTTATGCACATTTTAAAAAGGAATATAATTGAGCAGAATGTAAAAAGTGATAGAACAGTGTGTAGGCCATTTTATATAATAACATGCAGTAATAACAAATATTTTTGCAAGCATAAACATTCAGGCATACAAACAGCAGTCACATGGGTATAATAGTTATGAACACATAAATCTTATCATAAAGGTCAAAAATGCATAGAAGCATATCAATATAATTGGTAATTGTAAGCACTCAGGTTTATAACTAGACATCTGAAATACCATTAAAGACAATCTAAATCTTTTGATGAGATTGATTAAAAACCATGACAGGTCACCACTGTATCTGCAGTTACTCAAAAAACCAAGATCTCAAAATATTTTATCTTTAATGAATGCAGATGACCAAAATGGCTATCTTCGTTTGTTATGGAACTTTCAGTTCTTCCATATAAACTCAATACTTACACCAAAATCAATGCCTTCATAATGCACTTTTGCTCAATCAAATTCCTCCCCCCCAAGATAAAAGTATAAAATGAGTTAGAACTCTCTTAAAAGTTTTTGCACAGTTTCCATTCTCAGTATTGAAAATGACAGGAATTAAAATTCATAGAATAATGAACTGTAAAAAATATTCTAAAATTTAAATTTCAAAAAAATGCTACCAAAATTTAAAATAATAGAGAAAAACTAAAATAAAACCAAGAAGAAAATTAGGCATATGAAAAAGTGCATCATTGTCAATTACATAAGAGGTAGTAAGAACTGGCCAACTTGCATCATAATTAAGTGTATTTTGAAGTCTTGCATCATGATGAATTGCTACATTTTTTCTTGTGAACACATTCACATTTACTTTCTATGTGGCAGATGTTCCCCATGCAGTTCATTCATACACACACAATAATCTTTTTCTGGAAACACTCTAATAGACATACCCAAAATAATACTTTGCCAGTCTTTTAGGTATTTATTCTGTCTAACATGAGGCAACTATACTACAGACAACCAAAAATGTATTAATCTCTTCCCCAGAATTTGGCTTTCTACTCCTATTATGTGACCTTTTTGTCCAATAAGAGTTTCAGGTTTCAGGATTTGGATTTTCAGAATATTTTGGATTTTACTATATTGGGAGTATGAGTTTGAGAATTGTAGACATTAGGAATTTTATCATTCAGAATTTTGAAGTTTGAGGATTTCAACATTTGGGATTATAGCATCTGGGATTGCATCTTCAATATTAGAAAGCACTTCATCAGTATAGATTATATATTAAGACATAGAAGAATTATCTCCATCCTTAAAGGGATTAAAATCTTGTAAAAATGTTCTCTAAGCACTATAGAGTAAAGTCACAATCATAACAAAAATATACTTAATGTTAGAAGAAACAATTTCCAGGTTTGAAGATAAGGTTTGAACAATATTATACTCACATTAATAAAGAAAATAAAACCAAGAAATTATGCACAAAACATCCAAGAATTCTAACCACATTTGAAAGACTAAATCTATACATCTCTGTTGTAGACAAGGGTGTCAAATTTCAGACCAATGGCATACAAAATCTATTCAATTGTATAATAACAGAAAACTCCCTAAATCTTGGGAAAGATACAGGCATCCACGTACAGGAAGCACTGAAAATCCCAAACAGGCATGACCATAAAAGAATTTCTTCTGTCACATTATAGTTAAAATGACACGACTACAAAAGAAGAAAAGAATATTGAAAGGTGCAACACAAAAATATCAAGTCACTTTTAGAGCCAAACTGTCAGAATAACTGCAGACTTCTTTGAAGAAACCCTAAGGGTCAGGAGAGAATGGAAGAACATATTTTAAGGATGAAAACAAATAACTGTCAACCTAGTTGACTATTTACAACAAAGCTATCATTCAAATTGAAGGAGAAATAAAGACCTTCCAAGATAAGTATAAACTAATGAAAGTCATGACCACTAAGTTAAATTGCAGAAAATACTCAAACAAATCTTACATGCATACAGAAAGAGTTGACATGATATTGATACGTTTCTGTAATAACTCTGACTGTAAATGGTCTTATTTCTTCAAGGAAAAGACAAGAGTGGTGGAGACAACATGGTTGAACAGAGGAGGAGCCTTGTTCAAAACTACTCAGAGAAATTCAGCTAAAGCACGGGCAATTGGAAGAAGGGGGAGGGACATACACTCTGAAACTAAAATCAATCTAACATAAGAGACTAATAGATCAAGTCAAACATAGATAAAGGACTTAATAAAATGGCCAATCAGCCCACCTAGCTGCCAGTGGGTAGCTGTATTGGAACAACTGCCCACCATACCTGGAATTTTAAAAGAAATTTAAAATTTTCAAAAAGAGCATACTAAAATAATGTCACTAATCAAGCCATACAGGATAGACTTGGGATATAAGGTCCCCTGCCTCTTCTGCCTTTCTCTAAACAGAAGAGGCTACAGGCCAGCAGTAAATTCTGCCGATGTGAACTGCTGCCGCCCTGATGACTGGCCCATTTTCCTCTTTTTCATTTTTTTCTTTCCTTTTTTTGCTCTTTTCTTTTTCTTTTCTTCCCATTCCTTCTGTGCACCAGAGCAACACTGGAACTGCCAGGAACAAGATTAAAGACTCCATGGTGTGTAGTAAATGGTATAGCTAAGACATTCCCTGTGACCTTTGGTTACAGAGGTGGAGCATTAAACAGTCCTGCACCTTAGGACTGTGTAGCCCTGGGCTGTGCCCATGGTGCCAAGGGAGGGAGCAGAAAAGCACCCACTAGCACCCCCCATCTCAGCTGAGGAAGTTACAGGCTACAGCAGACGCTGGTGATGGGGGCAGCAGAACTTATAAATGGGAAGTTAGCACCCCACCTCAGGAGTGGAGTAAAAATTAGAACTGAGCAGTTTTGGCCTACAAAGGCAGGAGCAGAGGATCAGACCATGCCACAGCATCCCACCCCACCCTGCAACAAATGACCTGAGAGGACACGAACTTGCTTGTGGAAGAGGAACACAGAAGGCCGAGCAAGGACCAGCAGGAGCCAAAGGTACATGGGACTGGGAACAGCCCCGTCTCTGTCTGAAAACAGCATAGCAACTGGGAGACAGACATCGCCAAGAGAAACAGGCTAAATAATGGGAGGCTGCGGAGGGGCATACAGAAAGTACTAACTGAAGACTCTGGCCCAGGCCCCCACATCTGGAGGCCAAGATCAGCCTCAAACCCAGCACAGACTGTTCTACAGGTTTGGCAGTGTTATCCAGTAGTTTTGAACTCTCAGTGAACACCAGAAGATTTTTGTTTTTTTATTTTTTTTATTTTATTTTTAGCTGATTTGTGATTTGCTTCCCATTCTTTTTCCTTATTTTAAATTTTTTTGTCTTTTATAATTATATTTTTGTTCTAATCTATTCATCTTCTTTTCCCCTTTCTTCAATTTACCTCTCTGAAACAGACCATATACTAGCCCATAGAACACACTTCAATAAATGCAAAAGACCTGAAATTATCCCATGTGTATTATCTGACCATAGTGCAATGAAATTGGAGATTAACAGCAGAGGAAAGCACAAAAACTCCACAAACACATGGAAATTAAATAACACCCTCTTGAACAACCAATGAATGGGTCACAGTTGAAATTAAAAAAAAAAAAAAATATATATATATATATATATATATATATATAGAGAGAGAGAGAGAGAGAGAGAGAGAGAGAGAGACAATTAAAAGAAAATGCAGATAAAACATACCAGAGCCTGTGGAACACAATGAAAGACTCCTAAGAGGGTAAATTACAATGATGAATTCTCACATCAGGAATACAGAACAAACACAAATAAACAACATAATTTTGCACCTCAAGCTTCTAGGAAAAGAAGTGCAATGTCAAGCCCAAAGAAAGGATGAAAGTATAAAGATCAGAGCAAAAATTAATACAATTGAGACTAAGAAAGCAAAACAAAGAATTGATGAATCAAAGAGTTGGTTCTTTGAAATAACAAATAAAATTGATAAACCCTTAGCCATCTTATCAAAAAAAAAAAAAAAAAGAAAAAAAGACTTAAATTCATGCAATGAGGAATGGAAAGGGTGAAATCACTACAGATACTATGGAAATTAAGAAGATCATCAATATCTACTTTGAAAATCTTTCCTTTCATAGGATGGAAAACAGACAAGAAATGGACAGATTCCAAGAAATAGCAAAGCTGAATCAAGAAAATATAAAAATTCTGAATAACCCAATATCACTCAATGAAATTTAAAATGTAGTTAGAAACTTATGAACAAAGTAAAACCCAGCCTGATAAGTTCACTGATGAATTCTATAAGAAATTTAGAGAAAATTTAGTACCAATATTCCTCAAAATTTTTAATGAAATTTAAAGGAAAACCATACTTTAACTCATTCCTGGATGCAATTATTACTCTAATATCAAAACCAAAGAAAGACCCAACCAAAAAAGAGAACTAAAGGCCAATCTCCCTAATGAACATAGATGCAAAAAGATAAGATACTAGCAAAAAGATAAGATCCTCAATAAGATACTAGCAAACAGAATCCAGCAAATCATCAAGATTATGCATCATGGCCAAGCAGGATACATTCTAAGAATGCAGGAAAGTTTCAACATATGCCTATCAGTAACTGTAATACACCATTTCAACAGAGCCAGAGACAAGAATCACACAATCATCTCAATAGATGCGGAAAACATTTTTGACAAAGTTCAACGCTCACCCACGACAAAAAAAAAAAAAAGACAAAACAAAAAAACCCTACAAAAAATAGGAATCAATGGTCTTTATCACAATCTTATAAAAGCCATCTATGATAAACCAATAGCCACCATCATGATAAGTAGACAAAAACTGAAAACCTTCACTCTAAAATCAGGATCAAGAAAATGATAAACACTCCTATTCAGTGTAGTTCTGAAAACACTTGCCAGAGCAATTAGACAAGAAAAAGAGTAACTAAAGGAATAAGGATCAGAAAGGAAGAAGTTAAATTATCATTATTTGCAGATGACATGATACTCTACATAGAAGATCCAAAAAACCCCACCAGAAGAATTCTAGATTTAATAACCAAATTCAGTAGCATAGCTGGATGCAAAGTCAACACTCAAAAATCAATAGTCTTCCTGCACATAAACAACAAGCTCACTGAGAAAGAAAAAGGGAAACTACAGCCTTCATGATAGCATCCTCCCCTAAAAATGGGATACTTAGGAATCAATCTAACAAAGGAAATAAAGGATCTACATACTGAAAACTGCAGTATTCTGAAAAAGGAGATCAAAGGGAATATCAGAAAATGAAAAGATATGCCTTTCTCATGCATAGGAAGAACCAACATAGTGAAAATATCCATACTCTCAAAACTGATAAACATATTTAATACAATGCTGAACAAAAACATTAGTATACCTCACAGAACTAGAGAAAACATTCCAAAAATTCATCTGCAAGCAGAAGAGACTTAGAAAAGCAAAGCAATCCTGGGCCACAAAGATAAGGCAAGAAGCATCACAATCCCCGATTTGAAACTATATTACAAAGTTCTATGATAAATTCTGCATCGTACTGACAACAAAACAGACCTGAGGACGAGTGAATCAGATTAGAAGATGCACACACAGCTATAAACAAATTTAACCACCTTATCTTTGACAAAGGGGCCAAACATGTTCACTGGAAGAAATATAACCTTTTTAATGCTGGAAAAACTGGTTTTCTACATACCAAAGACTAAAACTCGACCCACGTCTATCACCATGTACTAAACTGAAGTCAAACTGGATCAAGGGTCTAAATATTGAAACAGAAACACTAAATCTACTGAAAGAGAATATAGGTAGAAATCTTGAAAACATATGTATACACAGAGAGTGCATGAGGAAAACCTAGACTCAAGCGAGATACTTCAAAGAATCAATAACTACAGTCTCCTCTTATTAAAAAGCTTTTGCACAGCAAAACAAATCAACAAAGTGAAAAGACAACACACAGAGTCAGAAAAAATATTACTCAATTGTCCATCAGAGAAAGGGCTTCTATCTAGAAAATATAAAGAACTGAAAAATATCCGACCCACCAATCCAAAAATGGGCATCTGAGATGAATAGTCACTTCTCAGATGAGGAAATATAAAAGGCAACTAAATGTATGAAGAAATATTCGGAGCTACAAATAAAAACAACAGTGAGATTCCATCTCACCCCAGAAAGAACAGTTAAGAAATCAACCAATAACAAATGCTGGGGGAAATGTGGGGAAAAAGGAACGCTTCTTCACTATTGATGGGAGTGTAGACTGTTACAACAACAGTGGAAATCAGTGTGAAGATTCCCCACAAATCTAGGATTAAAGGTCCCATTACATCCAACTATTCCCACTCTGGATATTTTCCCAGAAGAATTAAAGACAGTAATATATATGAACTCATGTTTATAGCAGCATAAGTTATAATAGCTAAATCTTAGAAACAACAAAAATGTCTATCAACCAAGGAATGGATAAAAAAAAAAGATGTGGTATTTTTATACAATGGAGCACTACTCAGTCATAAAGAAGGATAAACTTGAGACTTTTATTGGTCAGTGGATTCAACTTGAGACCACACTTTTAAGTGAAATAAATCAGAGTTACATGTATAAACTTCATGTGTCTCTCTGTTGTGAGAAGCTAGAAGCATAAATAAGATCTAAAATGTCCAACAGATATGGTGAAATGGGAAGAAATTGTTCAAAATGAAAAATGGACTAAGATGGGTAAAATAGGAAAAGACAGTAAGGAAAAAGCAAAAAATACAAGTCAGTTGTACTATTAGTGTCTCTTAGTTCATTAGAAAGGATGGTTTGTGCTAATATCAATTGGAGAATTATTTATGCCCATTTCTTATACCCTGAGTTACTATTTTAAAGATAACAATTTGTGACATATTAATTATTATTTTTCTCCTACTATTTGTTACAAAATTTTGTTTTACCTTTTTCCATAATATGAAAAAGACAAAGATTGACAGACAACTTTTTACTGCATTCAAGAAACACACCTTTCTCGTGAAGACATGCACAAATGAAAATGAAGGGGTGGGAAATGATATTTCATGCTAAGAGGAGCTAAAAGCCATAATCATTTGTGACCAAGCAGACTTGAAGACAAAATTAGTCAGGTAAAATAAAACAATGGTAACAACCTATGCAGAAGATATAACAATTATAAATATACACACACTAAATATCAGCATGTCCAATTCCATAAAATGAAAACTACCTAACATAAAGGAACACATAAGTTCCAATATGATAATAGTGACTGACTTGAATACTCTACTCTCACCAATAAATAAAGTATACAGAAAAAAATCAACAAAAAGTTACAATTATATCATTCTCCAAAACTGGTCACATTTTAGGCCACAAAGCAAGCCATAAAAAATATGACAGTACTAATTCCTTGCATGTCATGAGGTCATAATAAAATGAAACTAGAAATCAGCAGCAAGAGACCTTTCAATTTCCTACACAAACATATGGAAATTGAACAATTCACTTCTGAATGATCAGTATGTCGTGGAAGAAATCAGGGATGGAAATCTAAAAATATCTAAATCAAATGAAAATGGAAACACAACATATCAGAATCCCTGAGATCGAGAAAAGGTAACTGGAAGAGGAAAGCTCATATGCATGACTGCCTGCATCAGAGAATGCCTATGGCCTAACTATGCACTTTCTGAGCTCTGCAAAGAGCCTTCCATTATGTTCCGTTTACAGTGTTCTAGGGTTTCCCTAGCTGGCATCTCCAAGTGTTTTCAAATATCACCTGCAACCCATTCTAAAGGCTTCTGAACCACATGGTCAGATATAGACAAGTCACAGCATTTACCCTATCCTTGATACTAAAATTGCTAGTCACTCTCCCTGTTGCTGGGACAACATACCTGGAAGTCAGCTTAAAGAAGTTTATTTTGTCTCTTGGTTTCAGTCCAGTCAGCAGGCTCAAATGCAGAAGTAGGATGGCAGAGGCACAGCAGAGAAAAACTACTTAACCCACAGTAGCCAGAAAGCAGAGATAGAAGGGAGGAATGAAGGACAAGAATATACCCTTCTGGGTCACAGCCTGCAGTGACCTGCCTCCAACCAGGCATCATCTCCCAGCACATTCAGCTGCTGAACTCATCAATGTGTGTAGCACCCTCATGATCCAACTGCTTTCCACATAAGATACAGGTTGAGGGGACATTTTAGATCTAAACCATAACAGAAACTAGATGGACAAGATATAGGATAAGCAAAACAACTCTGATTTTAAAAAGATAAACAGGATTCACAGACCTTTAAAAAAGAAAAATATTCAAAAGAAAAATAGAGAAGACCCAAATCAATACAATTAGACATCACTAAAATCCAGAAAATCATTAAGGACTACTAAAAAAGATTATGTTCCAATAAATAGGAGAATCTAAAAGAAATGGATACATATGATCTGCAGAAACTGAACCAAGACAATATAAACCTAAGCAGAAAAATAACAAGCAATGACATTGAAAGAGTAGTAAAAATAATTCCTAACAAAGCAAACTCAGGACAGGTTTACAGCCTTATACTATTAGACTTTAAAGAAGAACTAATGCCAATGCTTCTCAGAAGCGTCTATGAGACAGAAATGGGAGGGATACTTCTAAATTCATTCCTTGAGGCCAACATCACCCTGACACCAAAACAGACAAGGGCACAACAATAACAAAAACTATAGAACAATATCCTTGATGATGATAGATTTAAAAATTCTTAATAAAATACTCACAAACTGAATTTAACAACATATTGAAAGATTATACACAGTGATCAAGTTGTTTTAATTCTGGGGATACAAGGATGACTCAACATATGCAGGTGAATAAATGTTAATCTACCACAGAAATAGATTCAAAGGTAAAAAGTCATATGATCATCTCAGTTGATGCAGAAAGAACCTTTGGCAAAATTCAACATCCCTTCATAATAAACCCTGAAGAAACAGGATACTGTAGGATCATATATCAGTATAATAAAAGCTACATATGACAGACCTACAGCTAACACCATTCTATGGGAAAACACAAAATATTTCCTCTAAAATCAGGAACAAGACAAGGATATCAACTCTCATCGCTCTTTCTCAGTGTAGTACTTAAAATTTTAGTGACAGCAATTAGGCAAGAGAAATAAATAAGATGGATAAAATGAGAAAGGAAGAAATCAAATTTCCTGTTTACAGGTGTGTAGTCCTATATTCACACCCTGACACTCTACAAAACACTCTACAAAAGACTTTTATAGATGATAAGCAAATGCAGCAAAATTGCAGGACATAAAGTCAACATTGAAAATCAATACTTTTAATATGCCAATATTCAACTATCTGAGAAAGAAATCAGAAAAATAATTCCATTCAAAATAGGTTTAAAAACCCTAAGGATCAGTCTAAGCAAGGAGGTAAAAGACCTCTACAACAACAAAAATTCCCCCTATGGTCAATAATAAAGCAAGGAAATATGTCCTCATCACTTCTAATAAACACTGAAGAAGTTCTGGTCAGGGCATAAAGTAAGAAAATAAAAAGCACCTTGATTGGAAAGGAAGAAAGAAAATAATCTCTGTTTCCAAATAACATGCTCTTGTATAGAAAATTCTGTAAATCCAATAAAAAGCTATTGGAACTAAAACAAGTCTATCAAGGTTGCTTGACTCTTTGATGATATGAAATAATCAGCTGTTATTTTTATACACTAGTAATGAGTGATGCAAAAATAAAATTCGGAAAACAATTTTATTTACTAGCACATCGTAAATAATAAAATATTTAGTAATAAATATAACAAAAGAAGCATAAACCTATACTCTAAAAACTACAAAATGTTGCTGAGAAATATAAGACTAAACAACTGAAAAGATACCCTATGTTCATGGTCTTAATGTTTTTTCTATGATGATCTTTCCCAAACTGATCTGATAATTCAATGTAATATTTATCAAAATCTTAGCTGCCTTTTTTTTTTAGTAACTGGTAAACATTCATATGAAAATACAAAAGATCTAGAATAGCCAAAATAATCTGAAAAAAAGTTGGAGAGATTGTACATCACAATTTCAAAGCACACAAGACAGTATGGTAGTTGTATAAAGATAGACAAGTAATAGAATAAAATTGAGACAGCAGAAATAATTATACATTTTTCATCAACTGGTTTTTAGAGTGAGAAGACAATTATATACTTTTGTCAACAAATGGGAGTGGGGCAATGATATCTACATTCAAAAGAATTATATTGAGCTTTTATCTCATTCTTTACACAAAAATTAACTTAAAATGGATTTTTAAAAACTATTAAACTCTGAGTGAAACACAGGAATATTTGGACTAGATAAATAAGGATTTTTGATATGACATCAAAAGCATGAATAACAAAGAAAAATAGACAAATTAGGCTATAGAAAAATTAAGAACATTTTGCTTCAAAGGATGCTGTTATGAAAGTCAAAGAATTCATATAAGATAAAGAGACAAATAACCCAATTAAAAACCGGTATTTCCCATAAGACGCCCTACAAATGACCAATAAGCACAAGAAAACATGCTCAGCATCATCTACCATAGGGAATCTACATCAACACCTAAATGAGATACCACTTTAAGCCCACTAGGACAGCTATAATTTAAAAAAATAAAAATTGTATTGAATAGGATGTGCCGAAAGTGGAATCTACATATAGTATTGATGAAACTATGAAATAATGTAACCTTTATGAAAAGCAATTTGACAATTCATCAAAGTGCTAGGTATGGTGGGGCACATTTGTAATTCCACCTACTGAGGAGGCTGAGGCAGGAAGATCACAAGCTCAAGGTCAGGCTGGCAACTTAGAAAGACAGTGTCTCAAAAAGAAAGAGGGGAAGAGTCCAGGGATGTAGAGGACAAAAAGAAAAAGTTAAACATGGATTTGCCATGTGACCAGAAATTCCACTAGTAGGTATATAAATCTTTTGTCTACACAAAAATTTGAGAAATAAAATGTTTGGTCCTCAAAAAATGTACATAAGTGTTTATAGCAGCATTAATCAGAGTATCTATCTGTAATAATCTGAAGCAGGGGGATTCACCTGTGCTTTAAAGGTATTTTCCAAGAGATGAAAAATTCTAGAAAGAATGACTATTATAAAAATGACAATGAGAAGCACCTAAGACACCCACCTGCAGGTCTTAAAAACAAAAAGAATTGAGACAATACAAAGATCTCAAGGGCAGCTATGATTCAGCCGAGAAAATTGTTTCCCAACTCAATATTTACTATTGATCCCCTAAGGATTCATTTAGGCATTTTGCTTGATTGTCCCCCATGAAGCTTTAATACAGAGATCTACGTTTTATATGTAAAAAATAAGGACTTTTCACCTCCCCAAGAATTAATTTTTGGTCTCATTAAGAATTTGTAGAATAGAACAAAGTGGATGAACTTTCAGAGAAGAGATTGAAAATAAATGAAATCCACCCCAGCAAATGCTTAGATAGCAAGTCCACCCATACAGATCACTAAATTCCTTACACAACCCATATTCAATTAGCTAACCACACAATGAAAAATTATTAGGTGGGAATAAAAGACAGAATCACAAGCCTCCAGTTACAGACAGTATCTGGTTCTGCAAAAAGAGGGGTTTGTGATCCAATATATGCTATCTCCATCTACTTAAATACTTTACATCCTCAGTACAACTGTTGGATGTCCTTACAATGTTTTTATTCACAGGGGAAAAACACTAGTCATTTCATGTACTTCTATATTTGAAAATACACCAGAGATAGTTCTACCCTTTAACCGAAATGATGTACACATATCCTTATTATTATCTTCAGGAAACTTATAATGCACAGACTGCTGCTGTATCTGGGCTGTGTGAACCAACCATTTGGCAAGCTATGTTATTGTCAATACATCTGTTCACTTCCTGTGGAATAGTGGATGACTTCTTTTTAAAGGAAAAACACTCAAGTTGAAGTACTGCTATCATGTCGTAATGAGAAAGGAGGAGAGAAGGGAAATCTTAGAATGGATGCACCAAAGACAAGGAAAGAGCAACCACAAAGGAAAATCTGTGGGAACCACAGTTGACCCCGTAGCTAGAACTCCTAAAGACCCTACTTGACCCAGGATCCTAAAAACCTTCCCACCATGACTTCTCTTATGACCAAATTCCAGGAATGAGTTGCATTTGCTAGAGAAAGCTAGGTAATGAAAGCTCCTCAGCAGTCCTCCCAGCAACAGGTTCAGTTTTATGGACCTTATGGGGATAAAGGTACACCAGATGTATGAATTTTAGACTCTGGCTTTGAACCGTGTCTGTGTTATGAAATTCACATAGTCGATTACAACCAGCATTTTTTTAAAAAGCAAAATGAAATGTGGTGGGATGGGATGGGATGGGATGGGATGGGATGGGATGGGATGGGATGGGACAGAATAGAAATATCTAGAACATATCATACATGGGAAAGGTAGACCCATTTCATTAAACTTCTAAACAGTTATATGAATTCATATACAGTACCATATTTGTATACACATGTAGGCATGGGGATCCTGGATCATGACACAATATTGATTTCTTAATTAGTGCCACAGTCCAAAAAAATGCAAGGGATTCTCAACTAGAGAACAGTGGCTATCAACTGCAATGTCAACATGATCCATCTCTCCTACCTCATGCTTCAGATCTCACTTCACTCCATCCTACTACACCTTTCTCTCCCCTTTGCTACAGTGCTCCCCATTCTATTCTTCTGCATTCCTTCTTACTTTCATTGTTAAGACTTCCATCAGAGATCTCTTGTTATCTGGAACTGCAAGATGGGGATTGGAGTTGGGAGAAGCAACCTAAGTTCTCTCCTCATCTCCAAACATCAACTGATCAAATCTCAAGCAGAAACTCAAGACTTCTGATATCACTCATTGTGCTCAAAGATTTGTTCAGTTTAGAATGTGAACCTTATTATCTAGCCAAACTCACTACTAATGATGGACTAACAAGGACAAATGCCCACTTACACATATTGTATCATTTGATGACTCCAAAACAGTGTCTTAAATATGGTGACCTGAATTAAACATTCAAAAAGCCCAGAAGAAAATGCGAAGGCAGAATGGCAGCACATCCAGTCACACCAGAAAATCCACATCCAGGTGGAAACAGAATGAAAAGATGATTCAAAGGATGTTAGATGAAGCTGACATGGTTAGAAAATTCAGTATTTTCCTCTACATCTATATGTAATAGATGAATTGAAATGCAAGTTTTCTAAGCATGTTCTTACATAGGCACTTCTGCATTATGGTATATTTTTATTTTGCTATTGATATTTCGCTTTGAGATAGCTTTCAGGGAACTGATAGAGATTGTTGGGGGCTAAAGTTCTCTTCTTGTCTCCCTGTCACACTCTAATGTGTATCTCAAACATGAGACACTTCATCTTTTCAAAGGCTTTTACTCGAAATAGTATCCTCCAAGAACAGCAGAGGATACAAGCTTCAAAGACAGCAAATGTAGGTAAAAATTGAATCTCCTCAACATGTCACATCAATCTTTTTTTAAAATGTTGAGATATAATTCATATTCTATAACATTTACCATTTTAATGTGTACAATTTGATGGGGGTTTTTTTAGTACGTTCATAAGGTTGTGTGAACATTGCTACTAATTACAGATCATTTTCATTATCCTGAAATGAAACTTTCAATACAATAAGTCATTACCCATTCCCCACTTTCCCCAAACCCTGGCAATAAGAAATCTACTTTCTGTATGTATTTGATAATTCAACAGTTCATAGAAGAGAAGTCATAGAATCTGTGACCTTTTGTGTCTTGCTGTTTCTTTTTGGTAATGTTTTCAAGATTTATCCAAGGTAATGTTTTCAAGGTAATTTTTTCAAGGTTATTAATACCTTATTCCTCTTTAACGGTGAAAAATATTTCATTATATGTTGTATTACATTTTGTTTACCCATTCATCCATTCATTGGCTTGTAGACATCTGGCCTGTTTCTACTTCTTCACTATTATCAATAGTGCTCTAGGGCAATCCTTGTGCACACAATTTTTTGGAACCCTGAAATATTGGAGTACTTGGATTCTCTTGACAAAACCATTCCAACCCACCATTTTCACTAGCCCTCCTTAAGTTTTAAATTCCCTCTCTTCCTTTATTTCATCTCCTTCAGGTTTATGAAGACGTGGAATAGAAAAATGAAGGCCTTGGCCCAGGACTTCCTTCCATGGAGCTTGCAAAGGTAAGTGAAAGTGGAAGTACAAGTGGGAGGAGAGAGAAGAAGCAACAGGGCATTTACATAGGGGACCCACGGATCGGGGCTGGAAAACAGCTGTGCTAGGGGTGATGTGAACAACCCAACACAAGACCCAGGCTCTTGAGAATCCAGCTCTGCTCCGATCACACAGGAGCACTGTGGCTCACTGAGTGGGAAGACAGATGTTAGTACAAGGTAGTCACATCCCTCAACTCTTTGCCTCAGATAGATTGCAATAAAGGCACTGCTTCTGATTGTCTGAGCATATTTTATTCATCCCAGTTTCTTTCTGCTCATATCCATTCCGTCCTCTCCAGATCCTATCCCAGAAGGTCTAGATAAATCCACGTATCGAACATTCAATCTGCATTTTACTTGGGCATGAAGTGTTAGCTCCCTGTGCTCCATCCTGCTGCTGCTCCACAACTGCCTTTCTGGCCTGGCTTCTGACCCTGGCCTGCCCTGGCCTTGGTTTGTTGTTTCCATCCTGGCTCAGACAACTGCTAGTGATCTCACCCCACTGCCGAGCCTGGATGGGACAGTTGTGTTAGAAAAGGTCAGCAGTCAATGGGGTGTATGGAACTCAAAGAATTTCCCCATAGAAAAAATAATTATAAATAACGGTGTGGTTCCCAGGCCAATCCACAAAGGCCTATTTAACTAACATGGTGCTAGCATAGCCATTATAACCCATCTAAGTCCCCTAAGTCTAGTTAAGATTGGCATTGAAGGAGAGAGGTGACAGAGAGGACACTTTTGGCAATTTAGCAATTCCTGTGGGAACAAGAAAGAGGGAAATTCCATTGACAAAGAAGGCAGGAAGAGGCAAAGCTCTATCCCAGAGGTCAGCAAAGCAGAGGTGAAGGAAGGGGTAGGGAACTCCAGATGGGGAGCAGAAGGCTCTGTTTTCCACAGACACCTCACAAAATAGGGACCATCACAGACCATGGAGAGTTCAGGGGCAGGAGAGCAGGGACCAGCACGCCAATCTTTTCTAAGTAAAATGGCTTTACTGCAGCTTTCCCCAGGGCTGGTGAGTATGTGCCTTCCTGCTGCTCCTGTTCCTCTGAAGCTCCTGATTCCTCTCTAGCCCTATGAGCACCTCATCCTGCTCACTGGATGTCTCCGAATGCTCCCTTTTTGTTAGTGAATTTGACTCTCTTTCATTGGATTGCACTTTGATTGAGAGGGCTGTTTATTTTGATCATATCATATTCACTCCACTTCATATCCTTACTTTGAGTCAGTGCACTTGAACTCTTTTAGGCAAATCTTCCTTTCCCACTGGATGCAACTTTGGAGGTTGATGACCAAGGTGCCCTGCCCTCCCGTCTGACAAATCTTCAGCCATCCACTCCTATTTATTCATTCTTCAGTATTTCTGTCAATTTGCAACTACTGCCCTCAGCTTTCAGAGAATTGCTTTGTGCTTAACTCTAGAAGACTTGCAGCTAATAGACTGTAAAACACATAATATGTCAAAATATTCATCATTTGTTTTATACTTTCTGATATACTCCTTGAATGTAGGCTTTTTGCTTGCCCCAATTCACCAAGTGCCCCGAATTGCTGCTGCTTGGGTCCCACTGTGACCTCTGCCATTGTTCTTCCCTGAAAGGTTTGGGTTACAAAGAAAGGATGTATCTATAAGGCTGCCCTCTGAGCTGTCTTGTCTTTCCCTTCAAAGTACACAGCCCATTCCTCCAAACCTACATATCTCAGAATTCTATGGATGACTAATTCAAACACAGAGTCACAAGCTTTGTGAATATATTCAGGAATTCTAGTTCAGTATGTTTGGTGAAAAGACCAGAATCCTACATCTTTACCACCACACACATGGTCATGAGGTCAACAGTCTGGGAAGTGCTGCTGGTGCAACTCCAGGCCTCAAACACTTGTCAGCTTGGCCACCAGCAGGGCTGCTTCTGCTGGGTGCTGACAGAACCCTTCTGGGTAAATATTCCTCCCACTTTTGATGGACAGGGGACACAAATTAAACTGGTCACAGGAATAATAGATAACCATCTCAACCACATGAATCAATTGGGAAATTCTTAAAAGTTAACAGTTTTTGCTAAGTTGAATCTTGGCAAATTTTGCTCTTGTTGTTGTTCATTTGACTCGTGAGGTAAGAGGAAATCTGTAGATGGAGAAAACTATGATAAAAATGTACACACACTTTTTGTCATCATTTTACAATCCACAGAATAAAAACCCATGTGCACCATGAGTTAGTTATCCCGATCTACCTGATCCTGATCAAAAGGAGAAGAAAGGACTCAGAGCTTCAGATTTGTAAGTGTTCAATACAATGAAACTGTCCAGAAAAGGCTTTGAGCATCAAAGTGAAAGGGAGAGACCAGTATCACAGGTGGAAGGAGAGGATGATCGCAGAGCCCAAAATGCTCTTCTAGCCCTCATTTCTGTCCTCTGTAATGAAAAAATAGGGGAAATGTTGACAGCAAAACCGAACAAATGGGATCTCAGATTTTTGAAAAGTATTATATTACATGCAGTTCTGAATGATATCTAGCATTAACCTAAAACTAACAGCCCAAGCCAACTTCACAGAATGTTTTGTGGTTATTAAATGATACAACATTTTGAATGTCTAGGAACAGATATTTTTGCATGGGAGATCTAGTTAAGCTTGTTTTTCTTTGTTTCAAAATTTTCTTCTCCGACTTCTTACCATCCTTTCTTTAAAAAGGGAGAGGAAACCTATTTGTAATAGCTGCTCTAGTTTCTGCCCTTAGAAATCTGCTCTATTTATTAACTACTCCTCCGGTGAAGAAATTCCAGTGAAATTCCTTCAGGGCCTGGCTGCCTTTCAGCTAGCTTCTCTCTGCACATTCCTGCCTCTATGTATGTCACCATCTTAAATAGCTGAACCTTCTGTGCTTTAATAAGGTCTCTCTATAATTTTTTTAAGAACACAGACCTAGTTTTGCTAAGTTTTTGAATGCCTCAAATTGTAAAGCCCCCATACTACTAATTAATTTCTGTTCTACCTTGTGTATGCCCTTACTGGTCGGCTAATAACATAAGGACCAGAACTGACCTCATTACAATAACGTCTTACATAGTAATCCAAATGATTCCTCCAGGCTGGCATTTGAATTACAATCCCCTTTTCCATTATCCCTCCTCCCACAAGGAACTATGTTAAAGATTTAGATGTGCATTCATCATAGATTATAATTTTCTGGGTTCTAAATTTTTTGTACTAAATTTTTAAATGAATATATTCTTTTTTGCTGGTTAGTTCATGACTTGTCGAAGCATTGCATGGTTTGAAGAAAGGAGAGACAGAGACAGAGACAGAGAGACAAAGAGAGATTGGGAATATGACTGAATTACCATCAGAATTAACCTAAAAAAATAAATGGAAAACTATAAACATCCTATTGTCTGTCTTATGACAACAGCTTGCTTGAAAAGCTTTTAGAAGCTCTTAGGAAGAGCATCTCTCCCCTTGGGTATAAGTAGTCAGCATACATTTCATCTTGATTTTACCCAGATGGAGGCTTTCAAGGTGTGGTCCTATGAGAAAACCCCAGCACTCTCGTCACAAATTCAGATTAGTGAAGTGTTTCTGCATTTTCCTCTTCCCTATTCCTGGTCCACTCATCTGCTTAAATTACCTCCTGAGCCTTAGTTGTTAACTGTAGCAAAAATCCAGCACTGAAGCACAGAATCTACAGGCTGGTGTTTTTTGCTAACTCATGAAAAGGTGAAAAGTAATGCTGTCAGCATGTTAAGATCCCTTCAATTTCTTAACCAGATAACTTTCTGACATTTCCCACTGAGCCCTAGTGAACTCTGAAGGCACTGAAGCTCTGTATGGCTGTACAAGTTGCCATCTTAAATAGTAACAGAGCTAGTTCTGACTTGGGTTTCTTGGTGGCGCTTGTCTGTCTCATTCTTGATGTAGCATCTGAGTTTTCTCCCTTCTGGCAATGTAATCTTCCTGCTCCTGTACAGAAAATTTCTACTTTTGGTCATTTTTAATTTGTGATTTTGTGGAGAAATAATGCCTTCTGTGGCTTGGATGACACTGTGGTCTTTTTTCTGAATCATGCTCCACAGTTTACATTCAGTCTAAGCCACATCCTTATATCATATGACAAAAAATGAAAACAGTGTGAGAGAGATATAGATGTTTCATTGGGAGCCAAGTTATATGTAAAGATTTCCCTCTTATACTGGGTCATGATAACCCAAGGATTTTGTTCCATAGGATGATTTTCCATCCCTTCTGAAACTGAGCCCTTTCCTTTAAAGAGCTCCTATTCTTACATCTCTGTGAGCAAGAGGCAGGGCTTCAGCTGTGCCCCTAAAGCATTAGGAGAGACTGGGGGTAAGACAGCTTCAGGGCACTTCTTCCCTTCCCCACATGCCATCCTATCTGAATCGTTCCCTGAGACTGGTGCTCAGGTGTAGATGAAAGCCACCCTCTTGACATGAGGATGGATGAAGTGGGAGGATGCAGTCTGATGGTTCTTCTGTACATATGGAGAAAGAAGAAAGAGCCAGCCGGGCTGCAAAGTGAGGTTCACATAAGGCAAGAATCAAGCGATGAGTTCAGTCTTTTTCCCTGTAGTTCTGGTACTTTAAGATCTTCTATAAGCCACTGTATCTCCTAAGCATCTGTGAGCTCCATTGTGGAAGGCTCCAGTGTCTTAAAATGCAAGGGGGCTAATTCATCATTCTCTGTGTAAGATCATTTGTCTTGGATTTGAGTCACTTGAAACTAAAAATGCTTTGACTGAAACCTCTTCCCTTTTGAATGATGGAAATGTTTCAGAGTCTTTACTCTCCATTAAAAAAAAATCCAAGAACTACAAGAAGATATCAGCTCTTCTTTCACTAAGGTGAACATAGAGCAGTTTGAGTTTTGTAGACACCATAGAAATGTCTATGGCAAAAGTAGTGTAAATCTTCTAGGTAAGAAGGAGTAAATCACAAGTTCAGTTACTGCATAAAATGGCTGATCCACAAAAGAGAAAAAGAGTGAAAAGTAGGAGGTAGAGTACTAAGAAGTAACGTCAGAGAGTGCAACCAAGCAAAAAGATTAAGATAAAGATAACCATAGAAGTCAAGTAAGACCTCATTGGGAATCATCCAAAGAAGTCACATTCAGAAATGCAGGTTTCAAAGAGGTGAAAAAAGGCATAATTAACCTCAAAAGCAACACAACTAGGGACCAAAGCTGAGCCAAATGGAGGCAAATCCTGGCATCCTCCAGAGTCTCTTGGCCTCTGGTACTGTCTTCTCAGAGACTGCTATGATCAGGCAACAGAATTTCCCTTATCTTAGGTTTCTTATTGCCCATTTTGATTTGGAAATGTTTCTTAACTTTTTTAAAAAAATATGTTCATGGAGCAAAAAAATTATTGATTTATAATAAACAAAGAGACAATCAGAATATAATTAACCCTATCCAAAGGAATGAAGTACGTGTATCAGGAACTCAGTGGGAAGGAGGGGAAGGTGGTGAAGGGGTGTTCCTTCAGGAGGGATGACAGTGTTCACAAGTTCAGAGTGAAGCCTTTGATGCATCCTTGCAAGATGGTGTGGTCCAGTAGAGTAAGGCAAATCTAAGGGCAGCCTCTCACTTGGTGAGAGCAGGCTTTTTAATCTCTCTGTGCTCACACGGGGAAAGGTATAGCACTCCTACTTCAGAGTTCCTGTGAAGACTGAATAATTGCTATACATAACAGCTTTGGACAATGCCTGATCTACAGTAAGTGCTGTAAAAGTACTAGCCAATGCTGTTATGGTCCCAGAGGGATGGGAGAGCACCAAATATTTCTTGGCCCTGAAGAAGGAGAGAAGCTACATTCTTCCCTATGGCCAGCTTATGGCACAATGCATTAAGAGAACAGCTTAAACCCAGGCAGAGCCAGGAGTATTGGGCATATCTTTTCATTGCCTTAGGCCCTCCCACCTCCATAGGCACAGTGCATCCCCAGCCCTCTTTCCCTAAAGAGCACAACTGTATCCAAAAACTGTTTTTAAGTTTTTCGCAATGGGACTTTTGCTTTCAAGAAAATCTGAAATGTAATTCCTCCCCAAATTAAAAAGGAATTATTATTTTATTCTCCTTGATATTCTATTTACTTTCAGACTGTGTTTTGTTGGGTGGTTGTATTGACTGGTTAATTCATTCATTTGTTGATGTTATAGTATCAAGAAATCCAGGGACTGGGAATGTTGCACATCTGACAGAGCATTTGCTGAACATGTGCAAGGACCCTGCTTCCATCCCCATCACAGAAAAAGCACAAAACAAAACAAAAACAAACATCACCTCCACTTCACATGCACAAGTAGATGCCAAGAGATAACTATTATAATAGTTTTTTTAAAAAAAAAAACAGTTTATCTTGCATTCTCAGGAAACTTCGTACAAAAAGAAAGAATAAGAAAAGTTTTCTGCTGAAATTTGCACAAATTGGTATAAAATATACTTAAGAATATATGATATTTTATAGTTGTCTTGGTTACTTTTATCTCATTACTGGGACAAAATACCGGACACCCAAAATGAAAAAACAGGTTTATTCAGTTCACTGTTTGTGGTGGTTTCAGTCCATAATCAGCTGGCTTGAAGGCAGGATGGTGTGGCAGAGGGGCAGCACTTCAAGGCAGCAGCCAGCAAAATCAGCCAGAACAAGAGGGATAGAAGCACAAGCCTCTTCTCCTCCCTCACACTGTACACAGGTCACCCCCCCAACCCACCCCCAGGGCAGATATAGCACTCACAAAATCTCTGTGCTGTCCTCTTGCACAGGATGAGGATATTTATAAAGTAAGGCTCCTGGCTCCCTGCTGAATATCTTAGTTAAACTTCTAAATTTCTCAAGTTGAAACAATCTATCAACCATAACAATAATGAATTTTAGTCTAATTAAAATATATTTCAAGTAGATTTAATTCCATATTAAAAGTACCCTTAATTTACTTTCTGTAACTTTGTAGTAGGGAAATATGCCTGGAATATACACTGTATGTAGTCTCCTCCCCTTGAATGTGGCTAGGACCTGTAAGGATGAAACGTCATTCTCATAGCTAGGACAAAGGCGAAAGGATTGTGCAGCTCAGACTCTATTCAGTCAAATTTGAGTTCATTTAAAGGATGCTCCCGTGGCTAGGCCTGACCTAATCTGGAAGCCCTCAAAAGACTCAAAGTAGCAACAAATGCTCTCCAGTGGCCTGTAAAAAGCAAGCTGCCACGTTTTACAGGGGCCACATGGTTAGGATCTGAGGGCAGTGTCTAAAAGTTAGCAGTCTCCTCAGTTTATTGGAGCAAGAAAATGAGGACTTCAGTTCTAAGATCACAAAAGATTGAACTCTGAAAAACAAATGTACAACAAATAAAAGGTTGGAAGAGAACCTGAGTCTCAGATGAGATCACAGTCCTGGCAAAACCTTCCTTCCAGACTTCAGGGACCCTGAAGAGAAAACCCAGTTAGCATATTATCTGGACTCTTGATCCATGGAAACTGAGGGTCACCTTGAGCAACCAAGTTCTTGGTAACTTGTTATTCACAAGTAGAAAATGATGTAAACTCTGTAGAAGATGGTATGTGCTGAACAGTGGAGGAAGTCAAGCTAGCAATCAAGGATCTTTTGAGTTTCCTGAGGTTCATACTGGTGTCTTCATGAAAAAGAGCACTACTCAGAAAAGTGAAAGCAAAAGCTTGGCAAAGCCAGTCCCTGGAGGAGAAAGCCTAGGAATTCACTCAGTGTTTATACTGTAAGGCTGAGATGCTGCTTTAGAAGCCCAGAGGACATATCAAAAACACCTGTGTGCAACAAGGGAGAAAACTTGGATATAATACACAATAGTGGACCACAGCTGTATAACTGAACATTTATCTTTCAATGCAGAGTATTAGAATAATACATACTTGCTGAACAAAGTTTAAAAATAAACAGCAAAGAAATACACATTCTGACAATCCTAGGCATGCATACTTTGTATCTGGGGTTTTCTCAAACCTAATCAATTAGGATTATCCTGAGTCATTGTCTTTTGCCATCTACCTCACTTTTAAAATTACATAGTGTGCTGTCTTGTGGCACATGCTCCATGAGTTACTCAACAGTTAAGTCAATTTTAAAATCTTGTATCTTTTTATTTGAACATGTTTATGATACATAATAATTGCATTCCTCTTGGAGAATTGGTGCATGTACATAGCAAGTATTTATTCTACTTAGTCCTCCCAAACCCCTTTCCTGTCTCTACCACATCCATCTCCCTGTTTCCTACCATTTCTCTCTTTTATAAAGTACATATTGTGGACCAAGGAAAAACCATGAAGTATCAAAACCTGTAGGAAATAGTATTCATTCAGAGAGCTTTTTTGCCCTGCCATTTGAATACATTTAAAACCACTTTAAAACAGTCAAAAATAAATTAAGGGTCCTGCTGGGTAAAATCCTATCTTACCCTTAGAGTTTCCTCTGTCTTCAGATAGTCTTTTTGTTCAAACATGCTCTGGCTTGATCCAGATTACTTGTTCTCATTGCAGTTTCCTCCTCTGGTAAATCTGTTCTTTCCTGGCCCCTCTACCTCCATCTCCTTTGTAAACATTAAAGTATGACATGAGATTTGTCCTAAGCGATGTTTACTTTCTCCTTTGGTAAAAGGCCTCTTCCATCTCTGAGCAAGCTCTATCGTTGCTATCACTAACTCGTTTCTTGCACATATGCAGAATAAGCCCTTCAGGCCTCAGGGTGGTCCTCCCATGCCCTCTGCCTCAGCCTCTCTGAAGTTTACCTCATAATCTTGGCAGCTCGCTCCTCTCTGTGCTGTTCTATGCTATCATTCAGCACTGAGAAGTCTCAGGACTTTCCAGATTATGACTTGAAGACAAACCCGAATTCTGGCCTCACCTTTGATGGGTGACTGCCATCCTGAATGGGATGATGTAAAGGAGATGGCCTGTGTGTAACCTTGGCAGATGGCACCCTATAACGTGTGACATGGTCTTCAGAACCAGACAGACTTCAGGTCAGGTACCAATACTGAAGCCAAAGGCAAGTGACGTTAGCATTCTTTTCTTCAGTTTCCCCATTTGTAAATGGTGATTGGTACTAACATCATCAGGTTATTGAGTAGATAAAATGGGATCATCCATGAGCCCTTAGTAAAGTCCTTGGCATATAGCAATAAGGTAAAGCTAAAATCATGACTACAAATAAATCATTTCTAATTAAGGATGCTAGTGAAGACATAGGGGAGAGGGAGTAAGAGACAATCTAAGATTTGAATGTCAAAGGTTAGGATGCAGGAGATAGGTCCAACAAGAGGATACTTTCACTAAGAGAGAATATCATATGCAAAGGCCCTGTAGTAAAGGGAAATTGACTCATCAAGGAGTACCAGAAAGGAAAAAGAGTGGATTGCTTGATATACAACAGGTGAACAAGTATCATGCCAGGCAAGCTTTTATGCCAGGTTTGTGATTTGGTTTTTGATCCTATGTGCAGTGGAAAATCATCCAAATATTTTCATTTGGATCTAGGGATATTATGAGGATGAAGAGATCACATTTCAAAAGTTAGTTCTTGGGACTGGGAATTTAGCTCAGTGATACAGTGCCTGCCTGGCAAAAGTGAAGTCCTGAGTTTGATTCCTGGTACTCCTCCCTGCCCACCAAAAAAAGTTGGTTCCTCTAAGAGCAGTGTATAAACTGGACTGGAGATGATTAAATACATGTGAGAGGCTGTCTAGCAAGTTTATTCACTAGAACAGGCAAGGGACAATGCCTTAGATAGGATCATGGTTTTGATGATGAAAGTAGTGAGTGAGGTTGAGAGACAATGACAGAGAATAAAGGAGAGGGAGATACCAAGAATGACTTCAATGATGCAAGCTTACCAAGCTGGATAGATTAGGGGGCCATTACCTCAGAGGAATTACAAAAAGGAAATGTTCAGAGAGACCATGGCAGAGCTGAGGTGCCTTTGAGACATTCACTAGGACATGTTGGATAGGAGGCTAAGAATGTGACCCTTGATGGCAGAAGGCAGTGAGCCATTGTGGGTGGTGGCATTTGGGGCAATTGTCATGAATGGAATTGGTGGTACTGCACATGATCAATTAAATCCTAGTGTCTGGGTGTGGGATCTGGGAGCAATGCTTTTTAAAGCTTCCAGTGATGCTAATGTGTATAAAGGACCAGAAACCATTGCATCAGCTATCCTGTTGTGCCAAGACAGGAAGAAGAGATTGACAATAGATGGGCTGTGTCACACAATGAGCAGCTCTGTGGTTTCATTCCTTTTCCAGTTCGTGCTGAATTGAACTCAAAATTATTCAGCTGCATCATGGAGCACTCTGTAACACTTCAGAAGGCTCTAATGCTTCCCTGTGGTCCTTCTGTGAGGATTCACTCCCAGTTGACCTTCCTTGGCTCTCAACCCTGGCATTTCAATTCTTTCATTGTTAGGATTCTTTCCATCAGGGGCCCTGTCTCTTGCTGGAGCCTCAAGTTTTAAGACATTTGCACGGTGTCTTTTGGTGTATAGGAAAACACTGAAATATTTTGTTCAACTCAAGACAAAAATGGTGGCATCCATCCCTCCAGTTTCTCTTTCTATTTGTCTTAACACCCTCTCCTGGACTTTCTTGTCCTACTCAAAGAGTAGACAGGTAAATGAACCATGCCCTCTGTCTAAGCAGACATCCATCTAAGGACTTCCTAATGGATTCTAATTGCTACACACCAAATGTAGAGTCCCACCTACCCACTCGGCTTGGCAGAGTTTGGGTGGGAAGTTCCAGTGGCCTCTACCTGTTGGTGATGGTGAAAATAACTTGAAATGATGGACACTGAATCCTGGTACTGAAATTCCTGCTCTCATTATCTTTCCTCCACAGGATTCTGCATAAGTAGCCTGCTTTGAAACTGAGAACAGAACCTGCAATAAGCTCTGGGGCAATGTGATACAATTTTTAGCAGTTCTCCTATAAGTTGAAGTCTGATTGAAAGTTAGTCACCTGCAAATCTTGAATCTCAATGTGCCACATTCAAGCCACAGAAAACATTTTTTTAGTTGGTTTTGTCTAAAACTCCTATTTTTATAATTTCTCACACTCTCTTTAAAATTTATTTTGTGTTTTTAATTAATTTTTTTAGATAACTGTAGATTCGCATACAATTAAAAGAAATAATATAGTGAAATTTCATGCATCCTCTGCCCAGTTTTCCCTAATGATAATATCTGTAAAACTCGATAACAATGTCACAACCAGGATGTTAATATTGATGCAATAAAGATACTTAGCATTTTCATTAAAACTAGTTGCCCTTTTTAGCAACATAAATTGCAAACATTAATCTGCTCTTTGTATGTTTAGTTTTGTCATTTTGAGAATGTTTCATAAAAAGAATCACACAGTTTGTAATGTTTTGTATTTTATCACTAAGAATACTTATCTAAAGATTCATCCAGGTTGCCATGTGTAGCATGAATCAAGATTTTGCTCCTTTTATGCTGAGTAGTATTCCACAATGTGGATGTATGACAGTTTGTTTAACCACTTTCCTGTTGAAGAACTTCAAAGTTGTTCATAGCTTTTTTTATAGCATTCCATTTCTTTTTTTTAATTTTTTTTACTTAAAGAGAAAAAAACAGGAAAAAGGTAGAAATATTACAAAATCTCAAGAAAAGAAGATAAACAGTAAGAAATCACTAATTGATACATATTGTTCTTTTAGAAATAGTTATTCAAGTTATAGGATTAAAGCACACAAAGTGGACACTAAAGCAGTGAGAGTGCAAACAGATCTGTTCAACAGTTCCACAAGAACCTAGAAATATGGTCATCAATCCCACACATCTAAACATACATGCAGCTATATCTTTTATAGTGCTTCCTATTTCCTCTCATTTATTTTTTTTAATTTTATTTTAAAGAGAAGAAAACAAAACAGAACAAAGCAAATCAGAACAGAACCATTCAAGCAACATGGGACTTCAAAACAAGAAAACAGGAAATCAACAGTGGCTACCAAAACGTCTTTGTTTTCTTTGAAATAGTTGTCCATACCTTCACACACAGTACTATCAAACATAACAAAATAGTATAAAACCAATCAAAAGAATGAAAGCAGTATAGAACTTCAAAATAAGATCATAGGAGACCAACCATGATTACCATAATACAACCCATTATGTTCAAAATAGCTGCCTATACCATCAGACACAGTAAAATCTAACAAGACAGAACAAAACTAAACCTAAGAAAATTGTGAAAGCAATGTAAGAGTTCAAGGCAATAAGAAATTAACAATGGTTACCACCTTCCCCTCCTAGGTGTTTCCTCCTCTATCACTTTTATAATATCTATTGTGCTTTTTGGATCCTACTAACTCCTTCTGTTTTTTTATGCTAGAGTGCACTCATATGAATTCAAACTATTTCACCCATGAACATGATCTTGAGTTGCACCATTAGCCTCAAAATTATCCTACCTTATAGCTGGGTAACTTTCTATTGTATGAAAATACTATATCTTTCTTACCCATTCTGTGGTTGATAGGCAAGTTACCCTTGCTTTTTTTCTCCTGTCATGTGGAATAATCATTTTCTCTCCTTTGATTTTTCAGTCTATGAATTTCCTTTCAAGTTAAATGTGTTTCTTGTGTATATATATATATATATATATATATATATATATATATATAATGGTACCAGGGATTGAACTCATGACCTTGCACTTGTGAGGCAGGTACTTATGCCACTGAGCTAAATCCCCAGCCCTGTATACAGTATATTGATGGGTCTTTTTTTCTTGATCCACTCTCCCTTATTATTCATAGTTTTTAACAATATGAATACAGCTGTTACAAACATTTGTGTACATGATTTGTTGTTGCTGTGGTTGTGGTTGTTATAAGCCTTCATTTCTCTAGGTTAAATGCTCATAGGTACAATTGCTGGATTGTATGGTACTTACTCATTCCAATTTTATAAGACAATTGCACTGGCCCATGGAAGGTTGATGGCCAAATCACACTGTGGTGTGGAAGCAGAAAAGGACATGGTCACATGTGCAAAGGGACTAAGCTTGGGGTGGCCTCATTTTACAAGAACTTACTCTACTGAGAGACCCAACCCATTTCTACTTCTTAATGTCCCATTGCCCCTTAACATCACCACAGTGAGACCAAACTTCCAGTGGGTAAAACCTTCCAGATGTAAAGAAAAGAAGACAAACAAGAGGGAAAATGCAACCTCTTCAATTAAGTTACTTCTCTTTATGCAGCCTTCCCAGAAGTCATATATATTTCTACTTACATATTACAGCTAACATTTATCTTACAATACCTGACTACAAAGGAGTCTGGGAAATGTCACCTTATCTAGTTGCTTTTCTACCCAAACTAAAACTGGGATCCTATCTATCTGAATAAATTGGGTTAAGCTGCAGTAACAATTCCAAAATCTGAGAAGCTTAAAGCACTAAAGATTTGTTTTCTCCTCTCATTATTTAACTGTCCTAGATTGTTTAGGGCTCTCCACTCTGCATTTCTCCACAAACCAAGAACATTGCCAATTATTGTGGCATGGGGAAGAGAAGTGGAGAATAATGAGATGACTCCCACTCTATTTCTCAAAGTTCACATCTTATTGGTCAAAAAAAGTCACGTGACCACCTCTAACTACAAGGCACAAGGAAGTATAATTCTACCATTTCTCAAAAAGGGGAACACAGAGATGTTTAGCTTCTACATGTTATTTGTAACCTACATCTGTCCAGACTAGCTTTTGTGTATTAATAATCTTATGATTTTACTTTTCATTATCTAAGTACACTATACTATTGTATAATTCAGTCCGTTTATTAATGGGATTTGCTTTTCCTGGAATATCTTTTCCCATTTAACTCCAATGTCTTCATAACTCTGTTTAGATGCCCTTACTGCCCTGCCCTGTGCCTGCTCACAGCACCTTATCTATGTATACCTTTAGCACTAGGTACAGGTGTGAATGCCACAGTCACAACCTAGGATGGAAGCGCTGCTCCACAAAATCACTGGAATCAGGATCCTTGCACTTTGTTACTTTTTGCATGCCACTTCAGGTCCAACCTGGCTGCTTGAAGTCCAATCACTGTGCCTTCCCTCAAGTCTGCCGAAAGGATGGGAAGGTCAAAGACCTTTGTCTGTAGTTGTACTATATAAGATACTTCTCCTCATAGCTCATTGCTGGTACTTAGCCACATAGCCATGCCTTTCTGGAAAGTAGCCAGGGCAAATGCACTCTTTTTCTGGGCAGGCATGTGTTCAGGTTAAGGTTGAGGCTCTATTTCTAACAGAAACATGATACTGAGAGAGACTGAGGCATAAATAGCCAACTCTGTTGAAAAGACAAACATTACCAGTCTGTTGTTTCATGTTCCTTTTCAGACTTTATTCAACAAAACTTATCCATTTAGTTCCTACTGTCTAATCATAAACAAGATAGGTATGGTCTCTGCATTTGTGAAGCTTTCAAACATTAAGCAACCTCCCAGAGAAAAATATAATAGCAGATTCTGATTAAAAAATTGCTAACAAAGAGGTGAAGGGGATGGAAGCTATTTCAGATGGAAGGAAAGATTGAAGACAAATCTTTTTGAGGCTTTTGAGGACAAGTATATCTGAGGAGTGTGGCACAAAGATCAGTTGGCCGTGCCCTGGGACCATTCCAGCAAGACAGGGAAATAGCTGTAAAGGTGCTGGAACAATAAATGAATGTGATGTCTTTGAAGAAACATGACAAAGGCCTGGTGGTTGGCACCTGGTGAGGAAAAAGAGAGGTGTGAGATGCAGTCGGAAATGTGCACAGAAGCAGAACCCAAGCTTTATGGTCATGTTAAAGAATGATAATTTCATTCCCAAAAGACACTGGAGAACTTGAGGAAAAAAGTGCATAATTACTGAACACTAAGCAAATAAAGAAGTTAGGAAACAGTGATTTTTAAAAATTTTTAGCCCCGTTATTTTTATCATTCTTTGTAAAATTATTTTCTTTGAATATTTTTCCTTTTTCTATTCAAATCCATGCAATAGTATTTGTATTCTTCTGAATTGGCTTGTTAAAATTCATCACTGGTTTATTTTTATTCCTTCTTAGGTCCCAGTTTATCATTTGCCTATTCTCTAAAAGAGGCACAAAAACACAGAGTGATTCATTTGAGAAGAAACAAAAATAGGTTATTTAATATAGTGCAATCTTCTGTCTGCTGCAGCTATTATGAGCCCTGTTTTGTGAGTTTGCAGGACTGGTGCAAATCATAAACTTCTGGATTCGTTATTGGCCTTATGGCCCCCGATGTAAAGTGGAAGGAAGGGCCACTATGGAGTTCTTGTGGGTGCTTCTTCAGGCATTGCCTCTTGTGTGGTTCCCACATCCTGATTCAGAGATTGGTTCTTGACTCAAGCTTGATCTAGCTGTAATTTCACTAGATTTCAGGTCTCAGGTTTTTGTGTAGACCTATGCAGTGACTCCTATGCTGGTCCGAAGACTTCTGCTTCAAGATTTGAGTCTTTTTTTTTTTTTTTGATATTTGATATCTTTATGAAGATAGCACCAAACTAGCCTAGGCAGTTTTGCTAAGAGAGAGGTTAAAGAGAAATGAGGGAATTTCAGCTTGAAAAAGGGTTCAGGCCTTTTGTAGGTTTTAGAAGTCTGTCTGGTATCCTGTTTAGAGGACCATTTGGAAATATACTGGTCACCCACTTGGGTCATGACAGTGCTAGGTATTGGGATTCAGGTAAGAATACCTCTTTAGCTGAGGCAGGGGTAAAGGTTAAGCCCATTCTGGAACATTCTGGAATTAGTGAGGAATGCACAAGAGGCAGCACATCAAGATGTGAATAAGAAAATTTAAGTAGCACCTTGACATGAGAGTTGGGGGTATCCTATAAGAAATGGAGAGCCATTGAAAGGTTTGAAGTAGAAGACTGAGATGAGGAAATCTGCATATCAGAATAAACTTTCTGAAAATCACATGAATCAATAATTGGAGAGAGTAAGCTTCGAAACAGGAAAGCCAGGGTTTGGTTTGGTTTGGTTTGGTTTGGTTTGATTTCATTTTGTTTTATTTTATTTTATTTTTGTTTTGTTTTGTTTGAAACAGAATTTCACTATATAGTCAATGCTGGTCTCAAACTCACTATGTAGCCTAGGTTGTTTTCAAAGTCACAATCTTCCTGCCTCAGCCTTCCCAGTGCTGGGATTACAGGTGTCATTACACCCAGAAAACAAATTTTTTAAAGTAGTCTATTTAACAGCTGGTTAAAAATTGTCCTTGGGTAATAGCAATAAGACTGGAGTTACTGAGGAAGACCCACACTGCCAAGGAGGCAGAGTGGATACATATTGAGAAAAAGCTAGATGAAGGATATAATCAGTAGCCAGAAATCAAAAAGAACTCCCAGTTTGTGGGTTGGTTTTACTGAGTGACACAGATTAGTGAGTTATGCAATCCAAGGAGAAGAGCAAGTTTGGCAGAAAAGAAGATGAGATCACTTTCAGTCATGTTGACTCAGCTGATTTGAACAGGCAGAAAGCAAATTAACTTTAATTTCAATCATTTCTATCTCATTCTTTACTGGATGTGAAAGCTAAGAGTACAGGAGATGGAGAAAAAAGCAAAAGAGAAATTAAACTAGGATATATGAGAAATGATCACACTGCTTAATGGTAGGCCATTTATTTCACAAATATTGTTATGTCATACAAAATTCACACTGGAGCATTGTATAAATATTACAAAGTCTACTAACCTATATAGAGGAAGTATAATCCTAAAATATAATGTATTTATAATACTAGCAGACAATCAGCAAGTATTTGGAACTACAAGAATGTCAAAAACAAAATGATAGGTAAAAAATACTGTCTTGGTTACTTTTCTCTCATTGCTGAGACAAAATACTTGATGCCCAAAATGAAGGAAAAAAAGGTTTATTTGGCTCACAGTTTGTGGAGGTTTCAGTCCATAATCAGCTG
Source organism: Hydrochoerus hydrochaeris (assembly GCA_004027455.1). NCBI lineage: Eukaryota > Metazoa > Chordata > Mammalia > Rodentia > Hydrochaeridae > Hydrochoerus > Hydrochoerus hydrochaeris. The sequence continues at coordinate 15,757 of PVLA01004392.1, read as the reverse complement.
GTTCCAAGGCAGGGTAGTGTGGCAGAGGGGAAACAGCTCATCAGGGTGGAAAACATCAAAAGCAACTAGAACAAAAAGGGAGGAGCAAGGGGGGGAAGATTCCTTCTGTCCCTTATATTGCATATAGGCCACACGGGGTGGGGGAGGTAAGCACTCACACCCATAATCCCAGCATTAAGCCATGAATCATTTACAAATTCTAGAAACCTGCTCCGATGACTGTATGAGGCTTTGGGGAGGACATTGAGTCACAAACCATAACAAATACATTTAGAGTTGAGAAGATACAGTACTGATGACCTTATCAAAGTGATCAAATATTTTAATCACTAGAGGTGAGACAAACTGACATGTTGTACTTCCTGGTGTAATGCATTATGAAATAAACAGAAGCTTCTACTAAGCATTCTTGCTAAAAATGTTTTACATGAATTCATACCTTACTTTCAGGTTGCATAAAATGTAGAAAGTTTAGAAACAAGTCCAGCAGTGCCAAAAGGAAAAAAGTCAGAAAGTCCTGGGGACATGCTAGAAGACAACTGGTCTGGTCTTCTTAAAAGGTCAATATAATGAGAAGAAAACTAATGAAACTGTATTAGACTAAGAAAGACTAAAAGGACATAAGAATCAAATTTGATAATTAAACTTTGATTGGATTTAGTTTGAAGAAATTATTACAAAAAGCATTTGGGAAAGATGAGGAAATATTACTAGAGTCTGGAATGTTAGATGACATTAAAGAGGTATTACTAATTTCCTTAAGTGATAATGGTATTGAGATTAGTAGAAGAATGTCTTTATTTTTAGAAGAACCATACTGAATAATTTAAAGTTAGTATCATTTAGAATCAAGAAAACAAAACGTACACACAAAAACATTCAAGTTCAAAAGAAGAATTCAGTACAGGGAACTAGCTAAAAGGTTTCTGGAAATGTTGACAATGGGGGAAAAAATGCAACACAGAATTTGGCCAAAGCAGGAAGCCACTGCCTCTCCTTGTCCCCACAATACAGTCTGAACTGAGCAGGAACTTTCTGGTGGAAGCCTGAGCTGTGGAGGAAAGGAGTGTGCCAGAGGTAAACAAAAACACTTTGGAAACATTTGAAGGGTAGTAGAAATACCCCGTGCTCTCCCCTTTTATCCTCTAGTCTCCAGTCAGTTTTTTCCATTGTCAAAATCCAAACACAACCTAGGTGCAAAGGATCTTGGGAAATATAATTTGCAGGCACCAATGCCCTGATCTAGATTGACCACACGGGAGACTGAGCAAGGAGAGACCAAGCAGGCAAATGACTACCCTGTTTCATTATGTATACATATAAATACTGATAAAAGAAATTTAGTAAAATGTTTAATGTAGGTGTGTATATGTATATTCATTATAAGATCATTTCCGTTTTTCCATGTTTAATTCTTTTGCAATGAAATAGTGAAAATCCATTCTAATATTCTACGAAATGGATTAAAAGAAACTGATATAGGGACATAGCCATAAAACTAGAAAGAAGACATAATCAATTGAGTTTAACAAAGGTTTTCACTAACCAACATGTTAAAAAAAAAAAAGACCGAAGTGTCATTTGCCACTTTTTCTACCATTATACATTTGATAACTGATTTTTTCATTTGTCACTCTCCCAGGGATATATTATTATTCTCATTCCAGCTATAACACCTACCCTATTTATCACCCTCCAGGAGTGGATAAAGTAGGAGCAAATGACTGTGGCTTTAATTTTGTGGCAATCTTTAATCTGCTCTATTTTTAAGAAACAATTATTATGAAACATCTCATAGTCATTTGCAACACACCAATGTATTGTGACATTAAATTTGAGAGACCTCCAGCTAGAAAAATAGTATAATTAATAAAGCCATAAACATGATTGAGCACTTCTCCCCAAAGTTGTTGATTAATGTATAGATGTCAACCTGTAGGGTGACTCCTGTGATATGTGTAAGAGTGCTGTGGTTCTTAGTTTGACCCTGTCCACTTTTACATTTTTATCAATATCTTGGATGAGATTTAAAAAACAGACTGATTATAACAGCTGGTTGCAGAATGTTAGATTGAGAGTGAATGCCAGCTCAGAATCCACAAAGATTAAGTCAGTCAGAGTGATAAACTAATATAAATTAATACCTAATAGTAATATTGACCAGCCTTTCATGTAGATCCAGAAAAGCCAATGACTATGATATGCTTTATGCATATAAATAGACAGCTTGAATTCATTCTCTGATTTTCCACTATGACCTCTATAAACTTTAGCAAGTTAATTTGTCTCTCAGTAAATGTCTGTTTCCAGTTTATTGGTAAATAGGAATAATAATAGCTACTTCAAAGGAGATTTCTTGAATCAATATATGCAAAGAAGTTGAAAAATCCTTTTCAAAGAATAACAGAAGAAATGTTGATCGTTATTACTAATGTATATGGGGGAATGTCAATTGCTATGTTATGTAGTAAATAATATGAAATTTATTAATTAATTGATACTGCATTCAGATTTCAACCATGAGGTATGGTTGCCAGAGGAGTCTATGAAATTCAAGGTTTTATTTTTTTACCAGTTTTTTATTGTGATAAAATGCACATGTTATAAAATTTACCTTTTGTCTTTGTTTCGTGTGTGTGTGTGTGTGTGTGTGTGTGTGTGTGTGTGTCTGTTGTTAGATACCAAACTTAGGCTTGTTAGGTGTATACTTTAGTGGTATTAAGTGCACTTATATTATACTATATCACATCATCCATGTCCAAAACTCTATCTGCTTACAAAACTGAAGCTCTATACCTGTCAAAGTTACTCCCCATTCCTTTTTCCCCTAACCCCTGAAAATGATGGTTCTTTTGGTCTCTGTGGTTTTGACTACTCTAAGTATTTCATGTTTACTGAATCATACAGTATTTGTATGTATGACTAAATTCATTTCACTTGGCATAATGTTCTCAAGATTCATCCAGTTGCAGCAAAAACAAGTCTTTTCTTCCTTTGTGAGGGTAAATATTCAATTGTGTGCACAGACTGCATTTTTCTTACTACTGATTTCAAATGACACTCGGTTTGCTTCTTTTATCTATTGTGAATAATGTTGTCATATACATGGGTGTACAAATATCAACTTAAAATCCTGATGTTAATCATTTTGGGGATATACCCAAAGTAGAATTGCTGGATCGTAAGGTGATTTTACTTTTAGATGTGCTGAAGAAACACTCCATCATATTCCACAGAAAATACACCATTTTACATTCTCACCAATGGTGCAAAAGACTTTATTGCTCCATGCTTTCTCAACACTTCTTATTTTCAGGGGTTTTATTAGTAGCCATGTTAATGGGTATACACTGGTATCTCACTGTAATTTTGAGTTGTATTTCCCTAATTAGTAATATTACGCATCTTTGCATGGGTATACTGACCGTTTGTATATCTTCTTTACAGAAATCAGTACTCAAGTCCTTAGCTCAGTTTTCAATCAAGTTATTTGTTGTTGCTGTTGTTGTTGTTGTTGTTACTGTTTTTGTTTTTCTTGACAGGCTGTTTAGAATGAGACCAGAGCTCTGCTCAAGCTATAACTGGAGCAATGGGTTGAGATTAGGTTCCATAGTCACAAATTGGAATTTGCTTAACACCAAGCTGAAACACAAAAACTATTGACAGAATTAGGAGCTGTCAAGCTATCTAAAAACTTAACAAGCTGTAGAATAGAATTATGAACTTGTTTTGTGTCACCCCCATTGATTTCTCTAGAACCACTAGTAGAAATTACTATGACAGATTCTGAGCCCACATAATGAAAATCTTCCCTGTAATTACAGTTGAGGAGAGCTGTTTTGGAGTGTGCTGAGTTCCAGGTCTCACCTTTACAAGGTATTATACAAAGTAACATTTGGCAAGGATGTGATTAGAATTTAAACCTCAGACATGATAGGATTAGATGTCTCTTGAGATTAACCCCCAAAATCCTAAAATTTTGCCCAATGAAATTCTGATGACCTTATATTTGTTTCTAATAACATACTTAACTGCTTCCCAAACTGCTGCCTCTTAAGCACTTGGGTTTTTCCAGGCTATTTGCCAAAAAGACTGTACCTTTTTGTCTCACCCACCACCAAATCAACTAAATACTCAGTGTGTTCATTTTTTAGGAAATGAAGTTGAAATGATTAAACAGGAAATGTGCACTTAGCTCTTAATGTTAGCTACCTCAAGACAAAATCAATTCCATTTTAAATGGAATGTTATTGGAGAGCTGTTTAGAAATCTGTTGATAGGAAAGAAATATTGAAGGTGAATGCACCAGAGACAGGAAATGAGAAACTTAAAGATATCTTTTAACACTAAAAGCCACTCTGTCTTTCCTGTCCTGAAAACCTTGAAGAAATCTTTTAAAATGCTTTGTTCATTTGAGACATAAATGCACTGGGCTAAGAGCCAATGACACCTGGATAAAGAACTAAAGTTTTCTCTACTAGGCCCTCCATGGAAATTCAAAAGTTTGAATTTTGCAGATACCCAAATCACTGACCACACCTACCCTCATTAATATGCACTGAGGAGAAAAAAACAGAAAAATCCTGCTAGATCTGGGACTCTATGAGAACAAGCCAATTGCTCATATCCCAAATGGCCTCGGTTTTCGGTCGGTAAGCATTTTTTTTGAGTCTGAGAAGTAGCATTAACATATTACATGGAGCAGTGCCTCATGTCCTTCTCAATGATGGGCTCTGTCACTTGGCAGAGGAACACCTTCTGGCTTTCTCAATGCAGTTGAGCAGTTTGTACCAAACTTGGAGTTTTGTTTGTTTGTTTTGTTTTGTTTTGTTTTTAAATTGATACTATTCAAATGCATCTGGGTTTGCAAATCTTACTAAACAATCAAGAAATATTTTCAGAAATAACTGATCTCTAGTCAACAATGAAGATGAGAGCATGAACTCTAAGTGGAGTATATTATAGTTTTACTCTGAGTCAGGTTTTCATGTTTTAACCACAGTGAGGGGGATCAAATATCTTAAAGATCTTCCAGCAGGGAGAGATTTTGTAATCTTGAAATGTATACAGGCTATTCTGTTCAAATTTTAGAACACACAGCTTTCAGAAGTACATAACACATGTAATCAAAACCAGCAAAATTTGTCTTTAAGTAATTTAAAATTTGATGTTCTCCCATGAAAACTCAGGTTCTTTGTTTTTCTAGAGTTCACATTTTTCTCTTGTCGATCTAAAACTCTTTAGCTCAGATGTCCTTACTTCTTGATTAGAAAACATCCTTTCTAATGAACTATGAAATAATCCTGCAACTATCATGTTAATGATATGGGGTTTTTGTTGTTGTTAAGTTTGACTTACTAGAAATATAATCAAAAATGATATAGACACAAACAATAACAAAAATGCAGTGGTATCAATAGAAATATCAATAGCTTTTATCACAAACTAAATACACTTTTTTATGTTTTTGTTTTTCTGAGCAATGAGCTACACAATCCTGATATGTAAAGACTGGAAATTACACTGAGAAAACATGCTCCATAATTGTTAAGTGGTTGTTAATAGTTTTAACCTTTTTTTATTTTCATGTCCCTATACCTATGCAAATATCCATAACATCACTAATAATTAGGGAAATATAACTCAAAATTGCAATGTGATACCAGATTATACCTATTAGGATGGTTACAAAAATAATTAAGAAGACAAGAAGTATTAAGAAAACATGGAATAATAAAAGTCTTTTGCACCATTGGTGAGAATGTAAAATGATATAGTGTCTGTGGAAAAATGATACAGTGTCTCCTCAGAATATTAAAAAATAAAGTCACCATATCAGTGTTAGTTGGTATCTATGATAGTAAAATATGATTAAAATACATGGTCAAAGTGCTGGGCAGAGTGATGAAAAATCTGCCTCCAGGGCCAAGGATTTAGCTCAGTGGTATTAGCACCTGCTTGACAAGCACAAGGTCATGAGTTGATCCCCAGTACCAAAAAAAAGAAAGTAAAAGAAAAAGAAACGTTTGTCTCCAAAGGACGTTTTTGCATCCCTAGAAAACCTGGCCAGTAGAGTGCTAGTGAAAACTTTGTCTGTTTCTTAACTTATCCTAGGTTTACCTGTTTATATCATTCAGATAAAATTTATTTTTAAAATATACTTAACAAAGTACAAGATATATTAGAATTCCCACAGGTGATTATCCTTGATTTAAAAGTAGCCTACTTGAGCCGAGTGTGGTGGTTCATGCCTGTAATCCCAGCATTCGGGAGGCTGATGCAGGAGGATTTTTGCGAGTTCGAGACCAGCCTGGGCTACAAAGTGAGTTCAATTACAGCCTGAACTGCATAGCAAGACCCTGTCTCAAAAAGAAAAAAAAACTAGCCTACTCTTACAGTGAAAGTAAAGTGTCCTGTTTACCAGAATGCTATGTAATTTGTAATAGGGTGGACACAAGATAAACGTTTATTGAATAAATCAGTGATTAACTGAGTAAGATGAGTGAAATAAAAATGGAAATACCATGTTATGAGACTAAAATATAACCAAATTTCCAAAATCAAGAATCTTGTAGGGTAAATTAAATGACTAATAAGCCAATAGCCATTATAATCTCACATCATTTTATTATTTGGTAGAATTTCTCATTTTCTTTTAGGCATATACTTAATAAGTGAACAGTCTCCTGAGTGTAAAAATTTATATTTGCAGCTTGCATGGCCTTAGAAAAGAAATGTAAGATTTCTGAAACTTAATTTCCTCATCTGCAAAATGGAAATGACAGAGTAGTAAAGTTAAATTATTTAGTGTTCATAAAACACTTCACACGGCCTGGGATATAGAAGCACACACAAATTATTATTTAAGATTATCATCTTCCTCAGACAATTCATTAGATATAAAGAAAGCAATAGTAAATTAAATTTACAAGATTTTTAAAAAATCATATCATGGTGTTGCAAGATTTTAAGCTCAGATACATAATAGCGAAAAAGGATTCACAATTTTCCTGTTCTTAATGCCAGAGTCCATATATCATTTAGCATTTTACCTCCCAGTGCATCCTACATAGTCTTACAGTCACAGATTTGAGGCAGCCAAGATTTGTTTGTAAAATATGTGAAAAGACCAATGTATAATAGAACAAATTCCACTCTACCTTGAGTTGCTCTCATCAAAATATTCATGAGGATCTGTGTTAATACGTGTTTTTCAGTAACTTCAAGAATTTCAGTTCCACAGAGAAGAATACTGAATCAGTCTTCCTGGCTACAACGAGGAGAAGGCCACAGGATGACCGAAAATAGAAGAGAAAAGTAAAATACAAGGTACCCTGGAGTAAAAAGTTTTGTAATGAAGATTTTTGCAAACAAAAGAATGCTTAGAGAAAGTAATCATAAGCTCCAAGCTACATATGCATATCCATTAGGAAAGCAGGATAGAGTTACAGTACAAGTTAAAAGAGACCATCAGACTTCAAGGGCTTCCCAAAGACATTTGCTGATGCTTATCGAGATTTTACTGTGTACCATGGGTCAGATAATTTAATCTATCCTTACAGCAACTCTGTTGGAGAGACATTGTTAATCTTACTTTATAGACAAAAATCCTGAGTCACAGAAAGGTTTAAGATATGCCCAAAGTATTGCAAAGGGGCATTTGAACCCAGACATCAGATGCTTGTACACTGTACAGCTGATGTTCTGAGTAAATCCTTTGTATGATGGTAGGTATGAGATATGGTTATTTGGTTATGCCAGAAAAGTTAAATAAAAGCTAAGTGACAGTTTTGCACCCCAAGAAACATAGATATTCTTCTCTGGGCCGAGTGAAGAGAAAATCAAAACCGATTTTAATAAGAATCATATTTACAAATATCATATTGTGTCTCTATAAGAATAAGAAAACCCAAAATGTGTAATTGCTATTAAAAAAAGAGAGGAAAAGAAAGTGCTCTAAAGGATATAATTTCATCTATGTTTGAGTGTGTAAAATAGATGACCATATTGCTGAATCTTTGTTGGATTTTTGAGCAGAACTGTTTGCAGTCTCACTGTTTGAATGTCTACTATGTATCCTTTAACTTTGTAACTTGAACAACTATACCCAAGATGACAACATGTAATTTATCAAGTAATGATTTCTTAATGGTTTTTTTTTTCTTTTCTTTTTTTCCTTTGGAATTCTGCTACCCTTTTTTCTGTTTTGCTTTTTTTTTCTCTTTAAATAAAATTTTAAAAATGTGTAATTGCTATTGTAAAAAAGAGAGGAAATAGGAAGTGCTATAAAAGATATAACTGCATGTATATTTAAGTGTGTAGGATTGATAACCATATTACTAAGTTCTTGTTGGATCATTGAACAGATCTGTTTGCAGTGTCACTGTTTGAATGTCCACTTTGTATGCTTTAATTTTGTAACTCGAACAATTATTTCTAAGAGGACAATATGTAATTTATCAACTGGTGATTTCTTACTGTTTGTCTTTTTTAAAAAATTCTGTAATATTTCTACCCTTTTTCTGTTTTTTTCTCTTTCAATAATAAAAAAAAAAGATTTTAAAATTAGACCAATAATGAACAGAAAAAGAAAGAAGAAAAAGAAGGCCTTTTTGTAATCAGGTTAAATACATGGACAAATGGAGAAGGTAAGGAAAGATAATTTTTAAAAAAGAATTTTAAAAAATAGAAATAGAGTTTTTTCATGTGGGAAGGGGGTTAAGAGTTGGTAGTAACAGAAAGGGATGCAAGGAAAAGAGATAGAAAAAGAAATAAGATGTGTTATGTACAGGTACCAACTCCCCACAGTAAATGTAATCATTATGTACTGCAAACATATACTAATAAAACATTCATAAAATAAAAAATTTTAAGAAGAAAGCTATCTTACAGAAACTTTAAAGGAAGAAGATTCTGAGAATTTCCTATCTATGATAGCTGGAATTTTTACAAACTGCACATGATCCACATTTCTCTTCTGAAAAGCCTCCTGGTTTTCCTTTCAGAAGTCACCCTCCCCTCAGCCTCAGGGTGAGCAGTGAAGAGAGGGTGGGCCTTGACCCTGTGCCTTGCCTGAGGAAGTTCAGTCCCTGACTGAACAATGTGTGTGGGAGTTTGGTAAAAAGCCAAAGGATTTTTAATAAAATTACCAGGAAAGTAAAGAGTTCTTCTCAGGGATGGACAAACATGTGCTTTGGACCTGGACTTGGTAGTGGACATCCTTGTGCTTGACTCGTCAGAGATAACCCAAGGACACAGGTGAGACACACAGAGACACACACAGATTCTGGAGGTCTCATATGTGTACTGGATCCTGTGAGCCTACCAACTTAACTTTAAATTATGTGGACCAAGAAAAAATATTTTTAAATTAGTTTAATTTGGCTTTCTGCCACTTATAACAGAATTGAGACTAATATACTAATATGAGTCACATAAAATGACCAGTGATGGTCTTTTTAGTCAGACATCTTTATTACTTTAATCACGTGTTTATACAAAAAAAATGTATAAAAATAGCTTCATTTAGGACTTTCTAGCCTCTTTAGTCCTTCAAATTTTAAAGTGCCTTATGTGTGAATTCTTCTTCCATGGTATTCCTAGAAGTCTAAGTTTCATACATCAAAAAGACTATCATATAGTATGTATATTAAATATTTATACAATGTTTTATTAAGATGCTACTAATAACTGTAACAAGACAAAGACTTTGGTAAGAACTCAATTCTGTATCATAGAGCTTCTTGAACATGACATTTAAGAAATTTCTTTTGAAAAAATTAGCATATCCAATGGAAGAATATATATAAAGCAAGGCCATCTGATTTTAATGAACAGAAACAGCACCTGGGAAACTTAATGAATTAAAGATTCTCCTATCATACTTTCAGAAATTCCAACTTGGAAGTTTTGGCACAAAACTCAGAATTCAAACATGGAACTCTTGAAGTGATTTTTATGTAATTTGGCTCTGATCAGCCTTGAAAGAATCTCGATGTTCTCATTTAACATAAGCAATAATATTAATTTGATATATAAGTTATGTATCTGTATTTTCAAAATCAAGATACTTAAGGCTAAATCTGAAAATTCTCCCTATTTTGCTTTTTTCTAATATGATCAGTATTGAGATGAGGTACATAATGACCTTTACACAGTTATTATGTGCGAAGAACAATTGCTTTTAACAACTGAAATGGAGCTAAAAGACAACAGCCTCTTTGAATATTTACATAGAGTCCATCTCTTATGTATCTCTGAAAGTATTCAAGAAGGCTAACCACTGTGCTGGTTTTTACCTTTCAGTGCCAAATCTGAGCCTCCCTAGATTTAGAGAAAAATGCATACCACATTTGTGTGAACTTGTCTAATCCATTATCTGAGCTACATCAATGATAGGGCTGCAAATTTGGGATACGCTCAGAGTTAAAAGAAAGACAGGAAGAAAGAAAGAAAAAGAAAGAGCCAGGGATTTAGCTCAGCCAGGGATTTTGCCTGCCTGGCAAGCATGAGGTCATGAGTTTGATGTGTGGTAAAAGGAAGGAAAGAAAGAAAGAAAGAAAGAAAGAAAGAAAGAAAGAAAGAAAGAAAGAAAGAAAGAAAGAAAGAAAGAAAGAGAGAAAAGAAGTGTTTCTGCATGAAGTCCAGTTTTTCAGGCAAGCTGCTTGGCCTTTTCTCTTTCTTGCCCACTAAACTTAATGATGCTTGAAAGGCCACTAGTAAAACAATGCCCAGATGCCAGCAACCTCTGATCGCCTCTCACTGGCTTATCTTCAGTCGGTATTTCTTGGTTATTTTCTTCTCTCTGTTGGCTTATGGTGCTGACTCACTCACAGACACTCCTGACCTTTAGTCAAAGTACACTTAAGATCCTTACTCTCAAAAGTCATGAGATATGGGACACATTATTTTGACACTGGCAAAATAGAGTACTCCATATCCAAATTAAGGAGGAATATCGCTTAAGTATCTAAAAAAGATTCAAACAGATTATAAGACATGTCTTCATGGCCCAGATATGAAAGTCCAGTACCTTTTTTTTAAGTACCTAGTGAACTTTAATAGTAATCCTTGTCTTAGTATTTGCATTGGACAAGACAAATGTGTGGGCTCCAGCATCTTTGTTGTTGCTATCCAGCTGCTTCCATGCCACAAACATCAACCTGTGATCATCCAACAGAAAGAGCAACAAGAAGGACTGATTGATGACAGAAATGGCAGAACATAACTACCACTGAAAACTCAATACTCAATGATGCCCTCTTAAAGGGAAGTGCAGATTTAGATTGGTCATGTCTCCCAAGTATAATAGCCCACCTTTCAGAAAGGGAGACTGATAATACAAAAACAAAACCCACCTTGCTGGTAGTTGTGGAGAAATATTTGAAAATTCAAGCAAAGGTCATAATCTGTTACACTGTGGTTTCAAAAAACCAAATCCTAACCTACAATATGTAAGATAAGCAATGTAAACATGTATGTTTCCAACACAGCTGATTCAGACTCAAATGTTCCAAGATAACTGATCCAATGGTAACACTTTATGGATTTATGTATTAGAGATAAGACCAGCAACTGTACTAGTAGTCTGACAGGTTCATGAATTCTGACCAATTCAGGCCATACTCTGACTTACTCTAGCTCTTCAAATCTCATAAATACCCCCCCTTCACCCACTGTGAGATATGCTATGGCCTCCCAATGTTTGCATATTCTCTCTCTCTTCCTTCTCCTCTCTCAGTTTCCTTCCTCTATCTCTCCCCCTCTCCTTCCCTTTTTTGTGATGGTAAGGATTGAACCTAGGGCCTTATATACAACATGCTGGATAAGCACATTACCAAGGAGCCACATAACCAGCTCTTGTATTTCTTTTACTGCAACAAGTTAACAAACATACTTTGTTTCTGGTAAGACTTAACATCAAGTAACATATCTAACAGATAGATTGACCTAGTAAAGATTCAGTTTTAACTCCAGTTGTAAGATAATATCCTGATATGTTTGATTTCTTCATTATAGGTTACCATATAAACTATGATTCAAAAACCAATATGATGCTGTTTCTCCACTAGCCAGAATAGACTGATCCAAGAGTGATCAAAGAGTATTAAATGAAGTGGTTTATTATACACAGTTTGAGGTTATTTGATTTCTGTTCTCCTAATGCTGGATTCTGCAGATCTAGAGATTTTAGAGGAACACATCCTCTGAGGGACACAATAATGATCCCAATGACTTGAAAGCCAAGACACCACCTGTTCACTGGAGCTCTTCATGCCACCCAATCAGCTGCCAAAGAAGGGGTCATTCTGTTGACTGGAGCATTTGATCTTGATTACCAAAAGGACGTTAAGTAGGGTTACAAAATGTGAATATGAAAGACAATATATGGAACTCAAGATTTTTTTTCTGGTGCCTCTTAATACTGGTATTTTCTAAGATCCAAAATCTTCAACAAATATTATGAAAGGGTAAGAAACTGCTCAAAGAGGAAAAATAACTCGGGTAGGGAAAAGGAGAAAAGAATGAAGGCAAAAGAAAAAATATATAAATTTGTATGTATACACTTAAAATAACTAAAATGATTGTACTACTAATTCTATTCATTCTTGAAAAAAACAGTTAGCATTCATTGGACTAGATCAATTTTGCATGCCTATAGCTGGTAATCTGAGAAACTTCTGAAGGTAACTATGCAAAATAACAAGTTTGCTAAGTCCCTACCATCTTGTTTTGAAAGTCTATATTATTGTTTGGGTTTTTGTTAGTGCTATTTGTCTCTTTTGTTTTTCTTATAGATTTTGTTTTGTTTTGTTTTTCCTTATTTAAGATTAAAAAAAAATACTGGCATGTTCAGTAGCAAAAGCTACTGATAAATTATAAATTAAAAGAAGGCATTCAATCTCACTAATGAACGTTGATGCAAAGATTCTCAACAAAATACTGGCAAATAGAATGCAGCAAATCATCATGAAGATTATACATCATGACCAAGTGGAGTTCATTCCAGGAATGCAGGGATGGTTTAACATACGCAAATCAATAAATGCAATACACCACATCAACAGAGTCAAAAACAAAAACCACATGGTCATCTCAATAGAAGCAGAAAAAGCTTTTGACAAAGTCCAACACATGTTCATCATAAAAACCCTTCAGAAACTCAGAATACATGGCGTCTACCTCAACCTTATAAAGGTCATCTATGACAAACCAACAGCCAACATTATACTAAATGGACAAAAACTGAAAGCTTTCACTTTAAAATCAGGAACAAGACAAGGATGTCCACTCTCACCACTCTTTTTCAACATAGTTCTAGAAACACTAGCCAGGGCAATCAGACAAGAGAGAGAAATAAAAGGAATAAAGATAGCAAAGGAAGAAGTTAAATTATCACTATTTACAGATGACATGATACTCTATATAGAAGACCCAAAAAACTCCATTAAAACACTGCTAGAGGTAATAAACAAGTTCAGTGGTGTAGCTGGATACAAAGTCAATGCTCAAAAATCAATAGCATTCCTGTACACAAACAAAAAACTCACTGAGAGAAAAATTATGGAAATGTCGCCCTTTACAATAACATCTAAAAAAAATGAAATACTTAGGAATCAACCTAAATAAAAATGTAAAAGACCTATATGCTGAAAATTATATTATGCTGAAAAAGGAGATTGAAGAGGATATTAGAAAATGGAAGGACATTCCTTGCTCTTGGTTAGAAAGAACCAACATTGTGAAAATGGCTATACTCCCAAAACGGTTATACAGATTTAACACAATCACAATCAAAATATCATTGACATACCTCACAGATCTAGAGAAAATACTCCTACAATTCATTTGGAAACAGAAGAAACCTAGAATAGCAAAGGCAATTCTAGGCAACAAAAGCAAGGCAGGAGGCATCTCAATTCCTGACTTGAAACAGTACTATAAAGCCACAGTGATTAAATCAGCTTGGTACTGGCAAAGAAATAGACCTGAGGATCAATGGAACAGATTAGAAGATGCAAGCACAACTACAAAGACACTCAGCCACCTGATATTTGACAAAGAGGCTAAATATGTCCACTGGAAGAAGGACAGTCTCTTTAATAAATAGTGTTGGAAAAATTGGCTCTCTACATGCCGAAGACTGAAACTAGGTCCATGCATATCACCATGCACAAAGCTAAAGTCTAAATGGATCAAAGACCTCAATATTAAAACAGAAACACTAAATCTACTGGAAGACAAGGTAGGTATAAGTCTTGGAGACATAGGGGTAGGCAGAGAATTCATGAACCAAACGCAAACTGCACGGGAAACACTTCAAAGAATCAACAAATGGGATCTCACGTTATTGAAAAGTTTCTGCACTTCAAAGGAAATCACCAACAGAGTGAAAATAAAACCAACAGAGCGGGAAAAAAATTTAACCAGCAACCCCTCAGACAAAGGACTTATGTCCAGAATATATAAAGAATTGAAAAACATCAATCCCGCCCAAATTCAAAGACCCTCTCCAAAAATGGGCATCTGAGATGAACACACAGTTCTCAGAGAAAGATACACAAATGGCAAATAAATACATGAAGAAATGTTCACCATCACTGGTCATTCAAGAAATGCAAATTAAAACAGCATTAAGATTCCACCTTACTCCGGAAAGAATAGCTGCCATCAAGAAATCAACTGATAACAAATGTTGGCGAGGCTGCGGGGAAAAAGGAACACTGCTCCACTGTTGGTGGGAATGTAGACTGGTGCAACCATTATGGAAATCCATATGGAGAATTCTCAGAAGACTAGGATTAGAAGCCCCATTCAATCCAGCTATCCCCCTCCTGGGCATTTTCCCCCAAGAACTGAAAAGTTCATATCATAGTGATATATGTGCATATCTGCACATGTTCATAGCTGCACAATTTGTGATAGCTAAATCCTGGAAACAACCAAGATGCCCATCAACTGCAGAGTGGATGAAAAAGATGTGGCATTTTTATGCAATGGAATATTACTCAGCTATAAAAAATGATGATCTTGAGGTCTTCATAGGCAAATGGAGACAACTTGAGACTATCCTCATTAGTGAAATAAATAAGAATCATATTTATAAATATCATATTGTGTCTCTAGTGTAAAAAGTAAATAAGAACTACAAATGTAATAAAACCAAAATGTGTAATTGCTATTGTAAAAAAGAGAGGAAAAGAAAGTGCTCTAAGGGATATAACTGCATGTATGTTTGAGTGTGTAAAATAGATGACCATATTGCTGAATCTTTGTTGGCTCTTTGAGCAGAATTGTCTGCACTCTCACTGTTTGAATGTCTACTATGTATCCTTTAACTTTGTAACTTGAACAACTACATGCAAGATGACAATACATAATTTACAAATTACTGATTTCTTAGTGGGGCTTTTTCTCATTCTCCTTTTTCTTTCTTTTAGAATTCTGTGTTATTGCTATCCCTTTTTTTTTCTTTTTTTTCTTCTCTTTAAACAAAATTTTAAAAATGTATAATTGCTATTGTAAAAAAAAGAGGAAATAGGAAGTGCTATAAAAGATATAGCTGCATGTATGTTTAGATGTGTGGGATTGATGACCATATTTCTAGGTTCTTGTTGGATTGTTGAACAGATCTGTTTGCACTCTCACTGCTTTAGTGCCTACTTTGTGTGCTTTAATCCTGTAACTTGAATAACTATTTCTAAAAGAACAATGTATAATGTATCAACTAGTGATTTCTTACTATTTATCTTCTTTT
>PVLA01004391.1:0-178452 GCA_004027455.1 Hydrochoerus hydrochaeris | reverse complement strand
AATGGCTTTCTACATTCATTGGAGGTTGTGACTATAGGGTGGTCTAGAGTCGGGCGGCGGAGGGTGTTTCCTAATATGGGCAGTAGATGCCCAGGGAAGGTACATTCCATAAATTCCTTAAACACCGGATGGGGTTGTTTCTACCTTGCAACCCAGGTTTTCTAGTCAGCTTTATCCTTGTCTGAATTTAACCTAGGCAGCTTTAAACTATAATGGCTCAATTCCCAGAATATTGGGAGGAGATGAGCGGCATGGAGCAGCGCAGACCATGCACTGTTAATAAGAGAAAATTTCTCTTACACTATAGCAGTTCCCAAATGATAAAACCTACCTATACCGAAAGTTGAGAAATATTTGCATTTACTGAGTGCTACAATGTATAGTCTCTTTCTAATCATAATAATTCTATGATCTTGTTGCTGTTCTTTACACTTTATAAATAACATATGAGTTCATAACTGTTAAATAACTAGCCCTAGGTTGCCCAAACATTGCTGAGAGATGAAGGAAAGAGATTGGCTTTTCGGCCTTAATCAAATTCAGTCATATCCACTATCTTTACCTGCTAGAAATATACAGTGTCATTTTAGGAAGACTTTTTTGTTGAGTTTATAGTAACCAAAAAAAATGAGGTGGTGCCTCAGGTAAACTAATTATAGGCAAAAAGTAGAAATGGTGGAGGACCAGCTGGATGACTCTCCTTGAATAAAGAGCAATTAATTCCATTTTGGTGAAACCTTTTCGTATCTCCATATACTATGGATATCTACAGAGCTTTCAGCAGTGTACCTAGGGCTAGCTGAGGTGCTAATCTTTCAAGCTAGGCAACAGTTTCTGTTTCCCTACAAGGCTGAGTGAGCTGGGCAAACAAAGAGCCACTGCTCCCGGCTGTCCACTGGGATAAGCCTTAAGATAAGAGACTGTGACTTCCCAGCACAGAAAAATTTGCACAACAGAACTGAAGCACCATCCGCAAAACATTGGCTGCTACCTCAATTGTGTTATGCAGATTAGTCTTTCTGCATATCCTTCTCTCTGTGTGGTACAGTGGTGCTTTCAGGTCTCCTACTTACTACAGCTCACTGCACTCATGTATTGCCTGATGATCTCACAGTCTCCCATCCTCAAAGCTCTCCCCTGTCCACAAATTAGCAAAATCTGGGCTGGGCTCTGGATTAAGGCCTTTGTTCTGATGAACCTCCATTCTGATTGGATTTATGACCTCTTGGCTCCCCATAACTATAAATAGGTGCTACTGTTTTTATTCTCATTGTGGGTTGCACTGAAAGTGGTAGATTGGAATTAACTCACCAGATTTCCAGTAATTTATCCATGAGATTACAATTATAAACTTCCCAGATTGAGATGAGGACTGAAAGGGCTTTCTACGGAAATGGTCATTCTTAGGACATTTGTGGTAAACAATGAATAGATTCCTAATTTCTTAGGAAGCAAAAGATCATGCAGAGAATCTCCTTTCAAATTGATGTCAGGAGCAATAGGCTTTTTTTTTACATACTATGCAGTGGACAGACAATGTAAAGGATGCTTGCTATGCAATTGTTTTGGAGATAACTTGGATTAAACAAAGTTATCTAAGTATATTTTTCAAGTTAACTTAGAATATTGAATATATTGCTGTATGTTGCATTTTCTAAATGCATTTAAACACAGAAGAACCTTTTCCTTGATTCTATAGAATCTTGATTGTGCAAATAATACCTCGTTCACATATGCCTACACAAGCATAAGAGAACAGGTAAATGAGCATCAAGGTTAGGTTTGAGGAAGTATTTAAGTATTAAGAGTTTCCTTATAATGCAAATGAAACATTTCAGTATCTTAATAATTGCACTATAGTTCTGAAAGATGCTGTTATCAGGGGGAGTTACATGAAGAAAACATTAACACTATGGGATTTTTGCAAATTTTCACTAGTCTAAAATTATTTCAAAGTGGAGAAGAATAAATTTTGGGGAAAATAATAAAATGTCTGTTATGGACCTAGCTCAAGCATCTCTCATTTGCCTTTCCTAAGAGTTTTTCAAGAAAGATATCTTTCTATTTCTTAAGAAGTCAAGACTTACTCTACCTTGGTCTATGTGGGATTGTGGCAGGCGGAACCAATAAATAGGCAGAGCCCTAAATGAAACAGACTATGACTATGATCTTTGTTCAGTCAATGAGGTTACATCTGATGCATTCCTGTGCTTGCAACTTTTCTTTGTATCTAAATTGCATAAGAGCTAGAAGAAGACTAGCAGGGTGGAGCTTTGCTAGTAACTCAAATAAAATTAAAAAAGCATCAAAAACTACTGAGAAACTATGAAGTGTTTGCTAAATGCTTTTACTGCTTAATAAAAAAAATACTAATGATGCCATGGAAAGAAAGTATAGCTTTTCTGTTTTTAATAGAAGTCACATTTATATTACATCATTTAAATGGTTAAAAGTTAGTTACTTAAAAATTGAAATTTTTTGGCACAATTGTTAAATAACAATCACAATATATTACCTGATGGTGTTTTTTACCATAGATTATTTTGTTCAGTTTGAGGGTTTTTTCCCCCCCATATGTATTTCCCTTCGAAAAATCAGTAGAGAATAGGAAGTCTTAGATTCTTCTTTCTGCTCTCTTAAATTTGCTGTCTCAGTTTCTCCAGACAGAGCATGAGGCTAATTCTATGGAGAGATGTTCGAGTGCCATTTTGAAGCATCTATCACTATCTGCCCTGTGTGGGTAGTAGCAGCTTATGGTAAGTTCACTTTCATATCTGCAAAGCATGTTTTATTTTAGTTTTCCTGTCTTTTTTCTTCTGTTAGCCCCATCTCGTAAACTCCATAGTGAATTCTTTCAGTGGCAAATTTTCACAAACTTGCAGTACAGTGATATAAAAATGCTGTCCTTCAAAACTTTGGATTTCAATTTGTAAGGAATAGTGTTCTAGTGTGCTATTCCTGTAACAATATAAATGCTAATCGTTTTTTAGACTATTGAATTTTTTCTTTAGTGAAGAGTTCTTGGTGAGAGTTCAAAGAAATAATAGAAATGCTAATTATTTTGATTAATACAAAGGGTAGAATCTACAAAACTTCCTAAAATTTGTTGCTTCTTTAATTGTGTTTTATGGCTTCCTTTAAAACCAAACAATTTGCATTACAGGTTTTTGTTTTTTATGTAAATGGTTCCACTCAAAGTGTGTTCCTAAATTTTTATTTTTAAATAGACACCATATGAGAGACTGAATCAATATCTATTGTGTATTTCAAATCTCCATAGTTGTATTGAATAGGTGGAACCACCAAGTAGAGAAATCGATGAATATTATCTTGGGAGAAGGAGCTTGTATTATTAGAAAATTTGTTTCTTTTGTAGGTGTGATATGTGATTGTTGATAATGCTTCAAATAAAACCTTCCTTGAAGTCATTAAGTTTTTAAGGTATTTATTATTATTATTATTAGTTATCACTATTGGTTTATTATTGTAATTATTATTAGTAATTCCTTCATTAAAAGCAAATTTGCAGGCTAAAAGAATGTCTATACAAAGATAAACATTCTATGTCTCAAGATATCCAAAATAACACAGTGACTAGGTACTTTTAATAAAAAATGAACTGTTCAATAAAAATACAGTTTAACTGAGAAGGGACTAGGGGATCAGGGAGGTAGTATAACTAATGATTAATAGAATGGAATATGGAGTCATTCATGGATTGAATTCCAGCTCTATCACTTCCCAGCTGTGATTTTGAGCAAGCACTTTTTTTAAACTAAGTTTCAGCTACCTTTTCTTTTGTAATGATCAAATGGGATAATTTATGAAAAAGAAACCACCCTATCTGACATGTAGGAAGTGACTAGTACTTGTGTTATCTTACTAGTTACTTTAGTTACTGTAATTGACTAGCTGCACTACTTTAGTATATACTGTCACCATTTTGTTTAATATTATTATCTTCCCTAGCAATTCTTTTAACATTAAGCAAAGTCTTGCCAAAGGAATATTTTTCCTTTTTATTTCTAATCTCTTAGTCACATCTTGGTTATACATAGTTCAATATGGTGCACAAAATAGAAATTCCTGAGTGCTTATTGAATATTAGGCTTCCTGATATTCAATAAGACATAGCTGTCTCATAGGAGAGAGCAAGTAAGTGATTACACCACCTGCTCATTTTGAATTGTGTGGCAATTCTAGCATTTTTGGCAATGAAGAAATCAGGACAGGATGGGTCTGTCTTGGGCAATGAAGAAGGAGGTGAAGGGGAACGATTTATAAATTGGTTATAGAAATGTAATGATAAAAACATTCTCTAGAGGGGAAAAGAGAGGAAGTGGGAACCCAAGAAAGGAAATAATATGTACACAGTCCTCATTTAAAAAATCTAGACATATGTTGTCACTAGTTACTTTTCTCTTGTTGTTGACATGAAATATCTGATGCCCAACATGAAGGAAGGAAAGGTTTGTTTCTTACAGTTTTTGGAGGTTTCAGTCCATACTCAGCTGGCTCCAAGGCAGAGTGGCATGGCTGAGGAGCAGCCATTCAGGGCAGCTACAAACAGAACAAAAAGACAAAAAGGACAAAAAAAAAACCCAAAAAGCCTTCTTCCCTCCCTTATATTGTATGCTGGCTCCACCCCTGGGCAGGTGTAGCACTCATACTGCCAATCTCAGCACTAGACAGTCAGCCAATCACTAATGCTAGATTCAGCCACCTCCATGATTGCATGAGGGTTGGGGGTCACCTAGACACAAACCATAACATGTGTAATGCATTTTTCATTGTTGTTAACTGTTGACCAGAAAGCAGTAGTTTATTTGGTGTGGAATTAAGCCAGGATCAGGTTATGAAAGAAACTTCATGTCATTGAATAAGACTTAGCTTTATTCAGAAAATATACACAGTGGTCTATAAAGTGGACATTAGTCAGTGATACAGGCAGAAGACCACACAAAGAATGAGTTGGAAAGTATTTACTGAGGCAGACCCTTAAAGATTATATTACAAATACATTAAAGCAAAGGGAAAACAAATTATGAGGCTTTGATAACAATCCTGGTAAAACACAACAAAGAGAAATAACAAAAAGAAAGGAAGGAAGGAAGGAAGGAAGGAAGGAAGGGAGAGAGAGAGGAAAGAAAGAAAGAAAGAAAGAAAGAAAGAAAGAAAGAAAGAAAGAAAAAAAAAAAAGAAAGACAACCTAGAAGATGGGTCATGTGAGTGACCATCAAGAAAGATTTGGGAATATAAGAAACACTGTGGGCACTGTCTGTCAGTAATGCTCAAGGAAAGGGAGAAAAAATGAATTTGATCCCATGGCTTATGTGAGTTGGAAAAGTAGGACCAAGAAACTGCATCTTCCCTTTACAAATGTTTGGTAGAGTTTTGTCTGTAGGCTCTGATGCCTAGAGAGGAAGTTAGTACTATAGATTTAACCATGAGATGCCCTAGAAGTAGATAAACTGCAAAGGGAAAAATATTCCTATTGTTTGAATATGCTTCCCCCACCTCAAACACATAGAATTTTATGTTCAAAGTCATTAATTAAAGATTTAAGATTGGAGCAATTCATCTGATTATGGTGTTTACAAATGGCACCTCTGGACAATGATAAGGACCAGACAAGGTTAGTCGTATAGAATTCATAGAGGGACACACCAGACTGATGTGGAGACTTGCTGCCTGTCTTGCCATACACATTTCTTGGCCCAATTTTGGACTCTGTTAAAAAGAAAACATCACTAAGTGCTGTTCCTCTGCCTTTCACCTCCAGAATCTTAAACTATAATGAATGCCTTTTCTTTGTAGAGTACTGCATGTCAGGAATTTTATTATAGTAATGAATAATTGAAACAAATGGAAAGAAGGAATGAAGAAAACTGTTATTTATAAGGAGAAGTGAGGTAACCAAGAAAGCAGCCGTAGAAGTTGGCAAAGGTTAAACCAGGAGAGAGCTTCAAAATAAAGGGAGAGGTCAGACAAGACCATTTCTACAGGAATGTTGGATACAGTGAGGTGTAAAGTGTGTGTCTTGGACTGAAAATCAATGATGAGTATTTCAATAGAATGGGAATGAGTGAAATCCAGATTGTCACATTCGGTGAATGAATGAAGAAGACAGAAAATGTTGGTAGCACATGTGCATAAAGATATCATTCAGTGTCAAGAATAGTTGACTTTCACCAATGCCACAAAGGTAATCTAGCAAGTGTTCTGCTCAATGCCAGCTCTCTTACCTTACTGAGTACTATACAGCAAACTGCCGACAAGAACAAAGCTTTGCTATATTGTCTGTTATTGATGAGGGCAAGAGAATAGAAATAAATGTTTTGACCTTCAATGTCAGTCAAATATTTGAGACTACAGTTACTTACTTTGAGCTGTCAACTTGGAAGTCATTGATCAGGAAACATTTAAGTCTATGGCCACACTCTCAAATGGAATGTTCACATCTAAAGGAAGTTTGTCTTTCCAACTTTCCAAACTATTCTCTGGGACTAGAAGGGTGAGGTACATTATCTCTTCCTATTTCATTTTTATTAAATCTGTTTGAACTTGGAAATGAGACCTGATGGTCCCATTTTCAGAAGGCTGAAGGTCACTGGGTGTTTCTGTTCAAAAAGAGAAAACAATGTGTAACCCTTCTGGCACCATAATTGAAAGAAATAGTGTGGTGATTACTGCCCTGCAGTGAGCTGGCGGCTGCTACAAATACTGGAACTGAATTTGATAGGATCCTGTATTACCTTATAACAGAGTATCATTCCTTACAGTTCCAAGGTCAATGTCTCTTTCTCAAATAACATTTCGGACCTATAATTGTTCATCTACATGCCAGCAATTATGGAGGAATTGATCAGCCAGTAATTAATGCCATGCTATTACACTTTTTAATTTGTAGATTATGCAGCTGCAAGCATTTTCACATTTTTAATTTGTATATTATACAGCCACAAATGTTTACAATGCCCTTTTTAATCTCCTTATACTACCACTGCCATTATTCACTATAGATTAATGATACCCCGGATGCCAGGGTTTATTTCATTTACCACTCTTACCAGGAGAGCAGTTAACATTACTGTGCTCTATTACTTAATGTCTTACTGCAGCTGCTAGTAAGCATTGGTTACCCTTTAAAATATTATCAGCCAGTTATTTTTTCTCTGTTTTTTTTAGCTCTCTTGCTACCAACAATATGACTGTGTAGCAATATTATGTTTTATTTCCAAATTTACTTCAACTGGCTCTATCAGAAGTACTTATATAATTCATTTTACATGTCATAAATGACCTTAACCCTTCCTTGTGCAACCTTGTCTAGCTTAGCGTCTATGTGGTTTTATACGTGCAGTATCATCAAACTTCTTATTTCCCCCACTATCTCTTTTTCAACCGTAGCAGCAAACTGCATGAATTATAGGTGAAATTTCAAATGCTATGGGACCCTTTAGATAAATCAGGGACAGAAATTCTCAATATTAACTGGGCTAATGTCTTAATACCCGAAGGTGACCCAGGTGCCTGTGGCTGGGGTTACAGTGAACACATACTATTTTTCCAAAGGTATCCCTAAACTTCAGGACTTGATAAGACACAGAGACAACTTTCACAGTGACACTACTCTCCATCATGAGGACTGCAACATTTACATCCTAGAAGTATTCTGTGCCACAGATCATATGTTTAAAAAGATACTACGTTAGCAACTGGCAAGGATGCAGAACAATGAAAGGTGGAATGTTTATTATTGAAGAAGTTATCATCTTCCATGTATTACAATAAAAGAAATGTATGAAACTTAATAATCACACACAACTAAATGACGGGAATGAACTCATTATGTGAAACACTGAGAAGGGTGTCCCAAGGCATGCTATAAATTTGCAAAGAGCTTTATAATGATTAGAGCTACGTTTCTGGAGAAGGAGGTATTAGAACAGGCTGAGAGCAGAAAGGGACCCTTTCCTCACAGAAGAGGTAATATGAACAGGCACTTTAAGAGATCAGTATGTGATGTATATCCAAAGTCTAGGAGACATAAATATGCCTTAAATAAAGTTCTTTCTGGGAAAAGAATACTATGACTTCAAGTCAGAGGGAGGTTCATTGCACTAATGGGCTTTCACTACCAGTGCAAGCACTTTGAAGTTTACTCTGTGCACAGAGAGTCTACTTTAGGAGTTTTTGATTGGCTTGTTGTTGATATGGGTGCACCTTCATCAAAGCAGTATTTTGAATAGAGCAAAAGTCTTACCTCGAAGCTAGCCACATAGGGCTGACAAATTGTATTCATTTTTTTTTGCACATATATTTGTTATTTCTTTCTTTTTTTTTTTTTACTCTTTTATTATTTCACTGCTGTCAAGTTCCTACTTGATACCAACTTAATATTGAGCTAAATTAGTAAACAGTTACAATTGCTATCCTTGTTTCTTTGTCTTGTACTGAACAGAGAATAAATACATGTATTTATTGTGAAATGTTGGTAAATTCTTATGACTGTGAGGGGACTTTCCTGTAACACAAACTACCTTTGTGAATAATAAGTCCAGATACAGTTTTTATTTTAAAAATAAAAACCTTACTTTTACTCACAGCTATGGTCAGGAAGTCCTCACTCATCCCAGTGCTGGCCAGGGTGAGGTGCGGCCTAGCTGGTCTCTGCAGGACCCCCGCTTGTGTAAAATATCCTTCTTTTGCTGTTTTTTAACTTGGAATTTTGCTGATTCTTCCACATCAGAGTTAGGAACTGGGCATCAGACAAGTGAGTGCTGAGGATTTCGTCTGTCTGGTGCCGGCGCTTGGTCTCCAGAGACCTGCTCTTTCCTCCATGTGCAGTTTGCTTTCCTGCAGCTGATGGAGCGGTGTTTTTCTCTGAGCTCCTGACCATCCACAGAGACCTCCCGTTTTTTCCCACTAATGTGTTTTTCCTCCTCATTAGAAAACTTGTAAGTGGGCTTCAAGGGGGCACCTTGTGGCTGAAGGAAAGCTCTTTCCACTCGTCCATTTCCCTTCAGGGTCCAGGAGTGCAGCTCTGCTAGGCACCAGTCCCACTCTTGCATTTAGGATCCCCTCAGACACAAAGCCAGCGTTCCTGCCCCTGCTGTGTGTGCAGGGAACAGTACTGTCACAGACGCTCCTGGGAGGCCCTTCAGTCTTTTTTTTTTTTTTTTTCTTTTTCCGAGGAAAGTGTGCCTACTCTTATCTTATCTTGAAGGAGTTGAGTACCAGAACACTTCATTTCCACCCTCACACTTTCCTTTCTAGGATTCTCAAATTCATTGTTGCTATTGTTATTACTATAAAAGAGGACTGGGTATAAAGGAACTCACACAATTTCTACACTAACAATGTGTTACATAGAGTACTGAAAGTATTTTCAAGTGTTAATAAAGTAACAAAAAATTTGGTGAACTTCAGAGGAGTCTAATTGTTAATACTGATGACCGATTGAGGTAAAAGGCATGTAATGGAGTTTCCTAGTGGTTTAGTTTCAGGAAATGTTAAAGATTCATTTTATCTACCTCCAAGAAAGCACCCCTGAATTACATGGTGTATCTCACTAAAAACCAAAGTAATATGGGTAAAGTAAAAAATAAATAAATAAATATAAAAAATAAAAGTAAAGCAAAAAAACAAAATAAATATAATTTATTTTTATTGACTTAAAACTTTAAGTTTAATTTTAAAAGAAATAAAACAGCAATGAAAGGAATGGAAATAGTGAGAAGACAGTGGAAAATCTACAGTAGTTACTATATGTTACCACATTGCATATTGTTCTACTCTGAACAGTTGCTCAGCTTTAGGCTTGCAAAGTCAATCAAACAATACAGTTTCTCTGAACCAGCTGGTGACTGGGGGTGTGGAGGGCAGTTCTCCTCTCCCCAGCCTGTGCTCTGGCTGGCTTACAGGTGGGGGCTCCATTTAAAACTTTTTAAAGGGCCATTCAGCATTTATACTTTTAATTAATTAAAACAAGACCCAAGGATTGCTGCTAACAAAAATAAAAAGAAATTAGTTCACCAGCCTAACTCTTCTGATAAAGTAGACTTACAGAGGATATCTTAGAGAAAAAAGTCCCAAATTATTATGAAAATATGTATAGAAAATCAGAGAGTTAATATAAGCCATTGAAAGCTACAGAGAAGACTCGTAGGGTTAACAAGAAGAGATACTTAGATAGAAAGCAGAACACAGGTAAATGGCAAACTTCAGGTATTACAAAGGTGAAAAGAAGAATATCACAGTTAATCCTTGACCCTGTGTCCTGAAGACTTAGAAAAAAGCTGATGATTGTGTGGAGAGACCCTGACACACCTCCCAGGGTGTCTATGAGTGGAATGAAGGAGATGTGTATTTTCATCTGGAGTGATCGGGGTGCCTCTGTTGCATGGTCATGGGACAGAATAGTACAGGTAATGGGGTCCCTTGTTTTACCCCATTGGTACAGAAAAATGAGAAGGGATTCTCCCTCAGTGGGAAGCCTCAGAGAAGAGAAACATTTGTCAGGGTTTCTCCAGAGAACAACCAAGGACAAAAAACAGTGAGGAGTGTTCTCAGTAATCCCACACTTACAGGGGTGGCCTATATTCAAAAGGCAGTTTCTTTCTCTATATTTTTAGCAAATTTAATGAAATATTTCTCAGATTGAACAATATATGCTTGTAAGTGTGATATTTTTCAAACTCCTCCAACAAGAGCCCAAGAGATTGGTAGATAATTATACCTTTATATATTTATGGTAAAATAAAAATATTAATAACAAGAAAAGTGAATTTTCCTTTTTTTGATATAAAATATATCTATAGGTTTGTCTTTCACATCATAAGACAAGAATAATATCAGTTTATAAAAGTAGTTACTGTAGTGTCAATGGTTTTAGTACTTTTGATTATAAGTCATTTTCAGGTTTTTTTGGAAATACTTCAAAAGATAAATTGAGCTATAAGGAAACTTTGGTAGAATGAATAAGGTGTCTTTTCTTCCTTCCTTCCTTTCTTTCTTTCTTTCTTTCTTTCTTTCTTTCTTTCTTTCTTTCTTTCTTTCTTTCTTTCATTTCTTCCCTTCTTTCTTTCTTTCTTTCTTTCTTTCTTTCTTTCTTTCTTTCTTTCTTTCTTTCTTTCTCTTTAAGGTAAATGCTTAAGAATAGAGGACAGGCCAGTGAAGTAGAACATTCCAAGTAGCAGTAATCTAATCAGCAAAGAGGGAAAAGAGCTTTGTATATTTAGAAAAAAGGAAAAATTATAGTCTTTCTCTAACAGAGTTTATGGAGAGAAGAAAGGAGAGAAAAGGTAGAATTCGTATATAATGCCAAATTGTGAAAGGTCTTAAGTATGAAAATGAAAATTCTGAGCTTTATTTTGTTAAGACTATTTTTAGTTTTGTTAATACTGTAATAGTGATCCAGAAAAGCAAATCTAAAAAAGCAAAGCTGGTAAACACAGAGAAAAGAAGCTCCAATTTTGCTTCTGGTATTTCCTTTCTTTGAAAAAAAAGAACAAAGAAAAGTAAAGAAAGGAACAAAGAATGATACTATGATTTAACCAGTTGAGCTCTGAAACCTACATAACAGGAAGCCCTTTTTCTATTACTGGCATCAGCTGTAGTTGATTTCCAGAAAGCAATCGAGAGCGAAGGGAATACTAAGTGAGATGAGCAATGAGAACATTGCTATGGACCATTATGATGCCACTAAAAACAGAGTCATCTGATGAAAAGTCTCTGTTCATTTCAGAGATAACCCATTCTGGAATTAAGTCAAATGGACTATGTTACCAAAATTTATTCGAATCATGGTGTCCCTTTAGTAATAGGACAGTTGTCTACTTTCACCCTTTCTGCTCTCCCTTACTTACAGCAAATTGGTATGAGATTTATAGCCAAACAATACTTGCTTCTTAATATTAGAGAAAAATAAAATTAGGCCCTGGTGAAACCAAACACTGAGAAGCCTCAGTCAATCCAGAATGAAAGACACACAGGTCACCACTTTGACACTGAAATCAGTTTACGGAACAAGGTTTTTAACCACTCAACCTTTCACTTCTCTGCTTTAAAATGCATGAAGTTTTTAATTATGATTTTTCCAAGAATGAGATTTTTGGACTATTCCTGAGCTCCCTGAATTGGTTTTCTTCTCACTCTCCCATCACCTCTTTCCCTATTGAGATTAAGGAATATATATAATACAACCTGTTACTGCCAGGAGGGATTACTACTCTATATTAGCACTCACAGCTCATTAACCTCCAAGCCCTGCTAACTAAGAAAATCCTCTCTAATGAGGTTTCCCTTGACTGCACTAAAGAACAAAAGGTCTAAAAGTTTTCCCTATTATCAATGTTCCTCAAATTATTGCACTGTAATTAAAATGTAACTTTGAGGCCAAAGAAGAAGAAGAAGAAGAAAAGATTTAAATTTTGTTTAAACTCTGAAAAAGACCTTGTAAAGAACTTTTGTTTTGTACTTTGGTATTAGCTAAACCATTCAGTCTGAAGCTGGTTTTTGCAAAATAAGTCTGTCTGAAGATGGGTTTTTCAATGCACATGATTTGTATCCAATACCACTGAAGACATATAAGGTGGATACAGGGTGTGCAGAGGAAAAACATATGCCATTCTCAGTTTTACCAAAAAAAAAAAATGTGAATTTCTTACTTTACTTTCTCATGGTTCAATAATCCCCTAGCTAATAGACCAAGTGAATTTTTCTTCCTAAAGACAGACCTAGTAACTAGAATTAAGATCAGTAAATTGATGGGTCCTAAAGTATTTGTTATTCAAAGCTCTAGAGAGAGAGTTATTTGTATGGTTTTATCACAGGAATTTCAAGGAGGAGAGATGTAGATAAAACAAACAGAAGGAGCTGCGTCCCCAGGAGAAATTTATACTCTGGCAAAGTAGCTAGAATTAACTATCCTCACCTCTGAGCTTTGAGTTTTTAAATGCCCAAAATGCAAATAATAATTACCTCTTTTAGCTTCCTTGGAAGCCTGATTTATGTGTGTAGTATGTCCTCAGAGGAACAGAAAAAAGAGTTAGGAACTCTTAGACTGGAAAATGAAGGCTGAAAAGGGAATACAAGCACTGCTTCTAAAATGGTGCAGGGACAGGCTTGATGGAATACAACCTTGACCGTTGAATCCTGGAAGACTAAATAATGAGGCTAAGATTCCTTGAAACTCAAAAAATTTAAGTTTAAGACATTAAAGATAAACTGTATTCCACAAAGGAAGAGTAAGCACATGGTACTCATTAAGCAAAAATCACTGCAACTTAAAAGGAAGAAACTTCCAATTTGGATTATACTTTCATAATAAGGTTCTAAAGGGCATTAAACTACTTAGGACATGTCTCTGATCTTTGTATTCTGGTCAAGAAGAAGAAGAAAAAGAAAGAAAGAAAGAAAAAAACTTATGGGCCATTCCACAGAACAGCAATAAAATTCTGGGCTATAAATCGCCCTGAGTCTATTCATGGTAATGTTTTTCATGTCTTCTTGAAACTGCAAAAAATGGTCAGTTGAGACACAGTGTTAAAGCAACACAATAGGAAATGTCTTCATTGTACTCCCTGAATCAGTGAAAGGGAAAAACGAAATGGGTGATGGAATTGCGGAACTGCAATTGTTAACATTTCTGCCTTCACATTCACAAGTTTATTATTTTTTCAAAATTCAATGTATGAATAGATACTTTGTATTTGAGTTACATCAAAAATAGAAAGGCAGTCTACTGTCAGAGATGGTCAAAGTCACTGTATTGTGGGAAAAACATTGATTTAAATCTTAGTATAAATTTATTTAATATGAAAAACTGATTTCTTCATTCTGTGGCTAAAATGTCCTCATATTTTACTGAAGATAATACCCACCATTCTTTATCACTACATAGTTTTTAAAAAAATAAATGTAATGTACCCTACAAAAGTGCTTTGAAATATGAACAGCAATCTGCAAACTCTATGCCATGTAATCAAGTTTATTGATTATTTCATTATCGTAATTGATAAAATTATCTTTGTCCTCATTTATGTAGCTACTTTATTAAAAATACTACTATAATAACCAAAAAATATTTTTGTGCCAACATACTACTCTTTTTTGGCAAACTGAGGGGAAGTTTATTCTTGGAATTGTAGGTATCATGGCGTTACTGGGAAGAATATGTGAACCCTAACTTGTCTTAACACAAGGATTTTAAAGAAAGTAGAAGTAACTCTCATTAGAATGAACAGAGTAGCCTGCTTAGTGTGATAGAGTCCAGATTGCCATTGTACAACTGAATCCTACCGCAGGATGTGAGGGGCAGGGCCTTGGTGTGATGGGCCCCTCGTCAGAAGTAGAAAGGCTGCTTCACTAGCAGGCCCAGCGATGGAGCCCGAGTAGTTCTTTGGTAGCAGTCTTGGCTCCTACACTATAGTCATTTTAAATTTTTCGTACAAACAATAAATCACCAAAGAATGATCAATGTAGGAAAGCATATAATCAAGGAATAGTATTTGTAAGACCAATTTTTAGGGGGTGAAAAATGCACAAATTATGAATTACAGAAAGTAGCAAAGAGTGCCATCTGACTTCCAGATATGATGTTCCCCTTGCTCTGTATTTTCTTTCCATGGAGAAAAGTTGTCTCAGATGCTCATCTGGGAGTATTTCCCAATTGATCATGTAATGACTTATTATTTAGCTAAGCAACCCTAGGTAGTTCTGGGGAGCTTTCTAGCTGCTTGGTCAGATGAAGCCATAATGTCTGTATTAACATGTTATTCTTTTAAAAGCCAGTCTGATATATATACTTCCATACAAGAATATATGTTAACTGCTACATGTAATTTTTCTTCACATTTTAAACTTAATAGTACTTCTCATTAATGTCTAAACTAAAGCCATGCTTTAGTTTATGAAAACACATACACATATATGAATACACATGTTATTAACTAAGTATATTTGGTTTCTATAAAGCTACCATGACTTGATAACATTTGTTGAGTTTCTTACCAATTGGGACAAACAGTTGTTATTTTTCTTTCTGTTAAATATTTGCTCTGTGGTTCAAAAAATTGTGAATGTAAGTGCTGAGGGAAAATTTAAACACTTGTCCCAAATTCTCCTCAGATTTATACAGTCATTCAATGAACAAGAAATATTTCAACAATAATGGGTTATCCTCCACACAAATTATTTCTGGGGATCTCAAGTTCACTCTACCTAACAGACCACAAATTGTTCAATACTTTCAGCTCCCAGAAAGTAGAAAGCTGCATGTTTTCAACTGGTGGAAACAAATATTCTCAAATAAAATGACAATGATGTTTTGCTACTTGTACATGAGCAAACACACATATGCACATAGACATACAACTTTTGATCCATTTTTCAAGGGCACTTTTTCCATTTAAAAGCAGGAAAAACTATGCATGTTTCCTAAAGAGGCAACTATTTCTATGATATGGAGACACAGATTTGACCTTCATTTTCACTCCAGTGGGTGCATAGTTAATTTTCTTCTACACATTTTATCCAAGTTCTTTTTTGTTATTGTATCCTAAAAATGACAATAATTTAAACATTGTCTTCTCCCCTTCAATCTACTTCACAGCATCATTGTAATTGTGACATGAGATATAACAGGTATGAAGCTGTCTCAGTTTTTATTCTTAGAATCAGTTATTTGTCACTGATCACTCTTGCTCATGCAGAGACAAATAAATAAAATTGGAATGCAACATTTATGATTTTATGACAATAGAAAACTGTAAGTCTACAAGGTACAATGGGAAATACAGAAATGTTTACTTTTAAAAAATCATTATGGAAAGACACATTGCTATACATCACCTCAATATTTTGCCTCACACTGAATAGAATTATCCCAATGTTCTTGGCATTTTCTTGAAGGAGTTGAAAGTCCTTTTTTCATGAGTTTCTTTAGTTGTGTTGTCAGGGCAGACTTCATGTCTAGAAGTGATTCACCATGCTCGCCTTTGCTGGACATTTTGACTGGGGAGAAGTTAGAAGTACTATAGTGCCAGATTCAGTGATTACATGGATGAGAACACACAGGAATCCTTTATGAGTCGCCATTTTGTTGGAGAGCACACAGCAGCACTTACCCCATTTCCATTCACACACCACAATGTGAAGACATGAGAGAGAACTTTCAGACCTGCTTCAGAAAGTGGCAAGAACAGTAGAATAAGTGAAGTGAGTAGAAATATTTTGAGGGAAGTGTAACAAAATGTTGCCAATTTAAATTTTCAATTTATATTTCAATCATACCTTGTATATGAAATAAAGTTACTAAATGTATAAAATACTTCTCAGCTTAGTGGATTGAAGTAACTAGCACACATGACTCATTTTAGTTACTAGTGGTTAAGTATTCTTATAGTTTTGTTTATAGTTAAACTTTTATTCATTACAAAACTTTAAATTAAAGGTCACATTTATTCACTCTCCTATCTGTTCCCTGAAACTCATCTGGACAGTTAGCTTTGATTTACCATTTGTTTCAATTTTTCTAATCTTGAACTGTTTACAAATATATTTGAGGAATATCGTTAGATACACTAAGCACAGAAAAATTTAAAGGACTTGATAAAACAATTATCTATTCAATTCATGGGTGGAAACCTAAAATAGTGTAACAGAGTGAGGCATGCCACCTGGTTTGAGATTAATAAAAACAGAACTATGAGGTGGTGATTTTTCTATCAGTCACTAGCTCCATGTAATGACAAGAAATGAGTTTGCTTAATTTTGGAAAAACTAGGCTGAAATTTGTCTTTTTGAATTTGCTCAAAAACTGCAGTCTTAATTTTCCTCATCTAGGTGAAAAAATGTACTAACTCATTCTACTACTTTTTCTATCCTTATGAACATTACCCTGACATTACCTCACTTCCTCGTAATACTCCTCTCCAAGGAGATGTATCAGCAGGCTGTCCCTGCAAACATTTTGTTACAATTGAGAATTCCAACATGGGTTTGGTGGCCATTTGTTATGTGGGTTTGTATCCTGATAGAAACCCAGGTGAGGGTCTCAGCCCTCTTGCAAAATAAGTACAGAGAATTCTAAGTATTGATAGTCGTCTTGGTTACTTTTCTTGTTGCTGAGATGAAATGCGCAACATCAAAGTTAAAGGAGGAAAGGTTTATTTGGCTAAGTCTGTAGAGGTTTCAGTCCATAGTCGCTGTCTCTAAGGCAGAAAGGCGTGGCAGAGGGGCATCACGGGAGAAAGGGTAAACGGCAAGCAGCCAGCTGACAGCACTTCAGCTGCTTTCGGTCCCTTGTATTTTATGAAGGCGACCAGCCCCAGGGCCAGTGTAGCAGTAACACCTTTAATCCTAGCCAGAACCACATCAAACGAATCAGTGGACTGATTTAGTAAGCACACACCCTTGGTCCCAGCACCACACACTATAGATCCAGCCACCTCTGTAAAGCACCCTTAGATTTCATGAGGTTTTAGAAGAACATCTAGACAAAAGCCTTAACAATGGATGATCAATCAGGGATAAACTTAGGAAGAAAACAGCCCATGGAAATGGAAACAGTTACTTTTGAACTAGGGCAAAGCTATTCCCTCTACCACTTTGAGTAAAAGTATGTAACCAAAACTGCTGCAGATTTCATACTTCCTATAGCAATGTTTTGTAAACAGTTGATAAAAGTCTACAAAAGAAAAAAAAAAGCAAATGTTACTTTTCAGTAACATCAATGTTTCTGGAAAATTTATTGCAAAAATATTGACAATGTTTCCTTTTCTTGAATTTGCCTCATTAATCATGTACTTTTGGTCAGAGTGAAGTCAAACAGCAGCACTATAGCAGTCTTCTCCATATGCCAAACCAATTTTTCATCTTTTTCTCCTGTTTAGTAAATACATCGATCTGCAAGTCACTATTGGCAGCAGCTGCCCACAAGGTAGAAGGATTAGTTTCGTGGGTGAAAATGTTCTCAAACTGGATGAAGAATTCACCAAGGTCTTCCACTGTCTTAGGCTGAATGCAAAGTAGGCCAAGAAAATATTGAATGGAAAGACCCACTGGTGTATATATCACAAGCATTCCCAAATGAAAGGGCTGGATTGTAAGTTTTCCCTACGGATTTTTGTGCCACATGGTCTCAGTTCCCAACACTCAGCTTTGCTGTCATAGCACAAAGGCGGCCACAGACTATGGGTAAACACATGAGCATGGCTGTGCTCCACAAAACTTCATATATGGACATCAAAATGTGAATTTCATATACTTTTAAAGTCACGACACAGTCTTCTTTTTATTTTTTGAATCATCTAACATGTAAAAATTATTCTTAGCTGTGGGCTTTGGGAAAACAACAGAATTGGTTTGGGGTCCACAGTTTGGCAACCTCTGATATTCATTTATACAATATATGAAAATTTTCCTTGGGTAGGTTTAAAACTAAGACTCAATTTGTGTACATTAGGTGATGAAAGAAAATAAAAGAGCTATGTACAGTAGTAATGTTTGCAGCCAGAAATAAAAGTATGAACAAAATTTTCACACTAGCAAGGGCAGATACATTTGCAATGATTCAGATATTGATGGATTATAAAGACTTCTTCCAACTACGATTGTCACACTATCTAACTTGAGAAATTAGAAAGTATTTTTAGATGCCCAAAGACAGAAAATCTATGTAGCACAACATGAAGAGGCCAGACTGTTGGGAGGCCTGTGGGTTTGGACCCATTGTGAACAGGGCAGATTCATGCCCTGAGACAAACTCTCCACCTTTCTTGGCCTCGGTGTTGCTTCAAAAATAAGTTATACTCTTTGATCTCCAGCAGGGTTCTTGTTTGGAGTCCCACATTATATTATTTCCTTCAGCTGGATATTTTATAGAATGAACACCTTGTTCGGTTTCTTTCTCACACAGAAAAAAAAATCTATATTGTATAAGTAACCACTTTGCTAGTACAATTTTTGAATCCTTATAACATTTATCATTTATGATCTGTTACTCTGTCTGATATTTCCACGTTATAAACTTTGCAATTATGACAAATTAAATAAACATGTGTGACACAAGTTTGGGCATTCAGCAAGTGGCCAACAAATGTTTCTTAGTCTCTGAAAACAGAGGATTCCAAATTATTGAACAATATTTTGATTATTTATGAATTCTAATGATGGCAAAAATTAATTCTTTTTCTTTACTTGAGTCATTGCGTGTGTGTGTGTTATTACAGCAAAAAGATAAGGAAATCTGATGGAACTGTGACCCCTTCCTTCTTCCCACCTTCCCTCCCTCCCTCCATCACTTCTTTCCTTCCTCCCTTTCCATGACAATCATCTTTAATGAGGAGTCTGCTGTTAATTACCTACTGCCAGTCTAGATTATTTACTT
The DNA here is from genome assembly GCA_004027455.1 of Hydrochoerus hydrochaeris. Classification (NCBI taxonomy): domain Eukaryota; kingdom Metazoa; phylum Chordata; class Mammalia; order Rodentia; family Hydrochaeridae; genus Hydrochoerus; species Hydrochoerus hydrochaeris. The sequence goes on along the minus strand of PVLA01004391.1, from coordinate 159,059 downwards.
CTTTAGTCCTAATTTCACAGTCCTAAAATAACCATGAAATAGCTGATTCTACTTCTTCGACAACTTTATACTGGATTATAATGTGTAATTCATGGATTAAACAAAGAGGTAACCTGAATGGGTTTTTCAGGTCTCTAGAAAAAATTTTTTGAGTTGGGATTTCATTTAGGAACTTTCTGACCGTGATTCAGGATTTCTGTGTCGGCTCCTTGTTTTTATTCTACAAATAAGACAGAGTTCAGAGAAGGTTATAGTTCTATTTTCTCTAGGAGCATTTTGCACAGTCTGAATATATTTTTAGATTACAGTTGGTCAAATATTCCATGCAATTTCTAGATTTGATAAACTAAGTAAGGTTCAAGACAAAAAGCAAAGCAGTAACATATGATAATGAAACTTTAATCAGACAAGGTTTTTTGTTTAATGAGGAAACATGTTATGTGCTGGATAATTTTTTCTTGGCTATATAGTTACCAAACTCAAGAGAGAGCAAGAAAGATAAATGTTAATAGAGTCTTATTAGAAAATATTAGAAGTGAAAAAAATATGGCCTTTTAAAAGATAATGTAATTGCAAATCTATAAGAGTTGGAGGAGATTGAAAATTTTATCCTGTTATCTTTTGAGAAAAAAATGGATAAATTAAGAAAGTCAATTTTAAAAGCAAGATTTATGGTTTCAAGGCAAGAGATTTATGGTTTCAAGGCAAAAGATTTTAGATCGAAAGTTTATGGAAGAGAAAGAAAGATGTCAGCTTGTGAAGAATAGCCTATGAAGTTTGTCAGCTTTCACAGAAACTAATAGGAGGTGAAAGCATAAAACTATGAAATAATCAGAGAAAATGAATATGGACCTTCACCACAGAAAGATCAGAAAATTTTCCCGTGGTTAATAGACAGCAAATAGAGAAAGTGACAAAGAGCAAAATGAATATGCAGGATAATTTTTTGGTAAATGCCCACAAATTGAATAATGTAGAAATTTCCAAATATTACAACTTAACAGTTAAGCTTCCTTATTTTATCCTCTCAAAGCTAAGTCAGCCTAAAAGACAAAACAAAACAGAAAATATTTCACCAATCAAAGTGGATCATTGCAAATTCTGTTTCAAAAATATAAGCAACTCTGTAATCTAAATAATTATCATTGAGTATAGGCTTGTGACTGATCATACAAGCTAAATCAATTCAATTTGAATCATCTCTATTGAAAATTATGCTATTTGAACAGTTACTGGAGTAAAGATAGCCACAATTTTTTTCTTTTTTCTTTTGGAGAGACCAAAACCTTTTCCTCTTTCTGGAAACTAGATGGTCTTCACTACTTGACCAATGAAATATAGCAGAGGGATTCTGTACTATTTTTAGCCTTTCCTTAAGTAACAGATATTTATACTTCATGTTACTGCGCAATTATAGAGTACTGAGCTAACATGTAAGAAGTTGAACAACTGTACTGTAAGAACATTTGGAGATACCCTAAGACTTCATGAGGAGGGTTCTCTGTCAAGCCTACTATCCCATCCATCCTCAGCTTAGCACTAAGCATGATGGAAGCCACTAGGTACCCAATAAACAGGACCCACTTGTCAGCTAAATATTAGCTAGGTGTGTTCTACATTCCTGAACCACAAAATGGTAGGATAAAATAGAAACACTGCTATTAGAAGACATCAAATTTTGAGATTATTTCTTACTCAGCAATAGACAGAACAGAATTGGTTCCTGGAAGTAAAGTACTACAAATCCAACATCTATGGAATCTAGATCAGAGAAAAAAGAGTCTAAAGTTATAAAGTAGCCTTATTGGGAATTATAATGTCTGTGGCAATGTGGAAATCAGAGATGGTCCCAAAAAATTATATCTATAACTCTATTGAGTCATCATTGGAATTTTGGCAACCCACAGCAAGAGTAAAGACACCAAGAAATACTCAATTTAAGGGCAGCCAAGGGATCCTAAGCCCAATTGCCAAGAGGATACATAGACAAAGGCCCTGATCCAAGGCCTCATCCAGAATTTACTATCTTGTGAAGAGGGGGTGGTGGCTCAAGGATGAGTGACAGTGAGGATGGTGGGAACTACTTAAGGAACTTGAGCTGGCAAGTGAGGTAGGGAGAAAATCATCTTTAAAATGCAGGAAGAATGACATGGAGAGGGGTCAATCAGCATAATACAATAAGGTAGCATTTGAATGGTTTTAGGAAGCTGTTGCTTCGATTTCTGATCGACTTGTGTGCCCTGGGGAGTCATAGCCATTTGTTTTGAGCCTCATACCTAGTTGATATTCCTGGAGCTGAGTGGCTCTACCATCCCACTGTGCTCATCTTTCACAAAGAGCACTATGGGAGGAAATAGGAGATTGTCTGATGGCTTTAGAGATTACATACCAGTACCTTAACCAACTGAAGAGAGAAGGAACTGACAGAGTAAGCTCTGTACGCACCAGCATTGGAAATAAGCCTCCATATTATCAGTGTTGCAGCAATTTTTCTGCATTCAAAGGGAGTCACTCAAATTGTCTATTCATAATAGCTAAATCTTGGAAATAGCCTATGTGTCAGTCAAAGACTGGATAAAGAAAATGTGGTAGACAATGCACTGTTACTCTGCTAAAAAGAAAGATAAACTTGAGAAATTTATAGGAAAATGTATGCATCTTGAGATTGTAATATTAAGTGAATGAAATCAGAAATACAAGTTTAAATGCTTCATGGTTTCATTTATGTGGGAAACAATTTATAGAGAGCAAAATAAATGATAAATCATGAGAAGTAGGTAGATAGATCTTTATCATATGGTAGGGGATCAAGAGATGGAGGGAATGAGAAAAAAAGGAAAGGAAAGGAAAGGAAAGGAAAGGAAAGGAAAGGAAAAAAAAGAATCAAGAGGTGTTATGAACATAATCAACTCCAAAGAATGCAAACATTATGTATTGCAAACATGGAATAATAAAAATATGAAATACAAACAAGTTATGAAAAAATAAATTTAAGTCTAGAATTTGAATTTAGCATTCGTATATTTTGATTCTGGGCTCTCTTCTATTCATTAGGGACCATGCTAATAGTTGCCCAATTTTCCTTACAGGATCCAGTGAAAAAAACAGCAGAAAGCTATGTAGTGCTAGAAGTTAAATTATAAGAGACATGATAAATGTTTCAGAGTTAAATAATTTTTAAAAATCATAGCAGTTTAAGTTGAAGGAAAAGAAATATAAAACTTTTGCCTTTACTCTTTGTAATTTGTATGTTAAGAAGCAGATACACAGGAAGTTAAAAGATCAGTGGTCCGTCAAGTTGCTTGTTTTTTGATGTGCTGGTGAAATTCAACCTTCTTTCATATATTTCAGTGGGAACTGGATTAACTGTATGAGATATTTAATACTTTTCTGTTATAGCTATACCTGTCATGATTTTTAATACACTACATCCAGGTTGTTTGTTTTATTACAGAACCATAAAGAGGGCAGAGTATCTTGTGTTCTTGACGGAGCTGAGTACTGACTCATCTTCAATTGTTGATCGTTGACAGTGAGTCTGAACGCTGTACATGAGCAGAATTACCTCAGTAAAGTCTACAGTCATTTGGTTATTTAGTCCTTGGGGGACAGGAGAGGTGCAACTCTTCTTTTTTCCCCTCTCTAAAGTCTGAATTAGCATTAACATTTATGTAACATATTTGCCATTTAGTCCTTAATAAAAAATTGCATTTGCAGAAAGCAAATCTCCCATTGCTCCACAAGAAGGAGATATAGACTAGGGCAGTTTTCTATTCTATGCCTAATGCACTGGAACTTTGTAACTTCTGAGAGGAAGACATAATGGGAGGAGTTCAAATTTCACAGCTTGGAAGAGAAAAGAACTCAAAAGTCAGGCAGGGAAAGTCCTAGTTACTCACTGGATGTACATTTTATACATCATATCTGCTCTGAAAAGAAAGAAAAAAATAGGCATAATTGAGGATTACCAACGGTCAACATCTACAATAAACTGAATGCTACTGTCTGCTGCAGGTTGCCTGAAGAAAATAGTATAAGGCAATGGGACCAAAGACTTGAAGGTGCCAGCCCCTGTGCTACTGGGGAGAACATAACCAGGCAGGCATCAGCTTTAATTACTGGCTTAAGGCAGCATGTTTAATGAAAGCATATATTTTCAAGTTTCAAAACACAATAGAACCAAAAATTCAAAGAGAAAGAAACAAAATCGAGGAGTTTGAGGAAATAGGTCCGTGATTGAAGTCAAAGATACTACCAAAGACAGAATATCTAAGTGTGCAGCTGGAATATTGGCTATCTAGATAGGAAAATCCCTTTGTTCACCTAGGAGGTAGGGACCCAGAGCATCGTTTGCTTGCTCTGAGGAATTAGTGAGCAGAGAGCATGATGAACGAGATTAGGAGAGCAACGTGGATATGAGACTTGTCCTCGCACCAGCACAAGACAGTGGTTCCTCTGGAAGGCAGTTCTATCCACTGAAGCTTGTGCAGTAAAAACCCCTGAGCTGTGCATGAGAATTTCCTTTTTAAACACACAAGGCCACCACCATGCTGGCTTTCATGTGAAATTAGAGAAAAATAGGGGGAAATCTACCTTTATTTGTTTCTCAGCTTTCAATACTTGGTCACCTGGAATGTGACCTGGTCAAGTGTCTGATACGTGAACACCTGGCTTCTGAAGCAGCAGAAAGGACATCGCTCTGAGAATTGCATCTTCAGTTTCCATCTGCAGAGGCTCACTTCATAGATTTCTCATGAGAGACAGGCTGTTGTAATTAAGGAGGGCAGAGATGCTGTAGTGGTCAAACGAGAGATACTAGCATGAACCAACCCAGTGCCTTTGCTCAGTAGGGGACCCAGGAGGACACTTGGCTAAAGGAATTTCAGCAACCTTCTGACCCTTTGTATTTATGTTTGAATGAAATACAGACACATCTATTATCTTCGAAACTTTTATCTTTGGTACCTATAGTAATGAATTTATTTATTTTTCTCACCAATTTCCATTGATTATTTTCAATATTTACTTAGGGAAATAAATAAAATAAAATAAATAAAAACTTAGGAGAATAATGTTAGTTTTTGAAACCAGAGTTTAAGGGAAAAAATAGAATATTTTCCATTTTGGGAGGAAATTTCCAATTTTTCAGAAGAGAATAGTTTCTACTAAATGTTGCTATATACATGTACCAATTCCCATGATGAAAGTAATCATTACTTACTGCAGACATGTACCAATACAAATGCAAATTTAAATTAAAAAAAATTGAATGCTAGTCAATGGTATTTTAGAACCCCCTCTTAGCAGCTGGTGAAAACTGATTGTGTATACCACTTCCAACTCTGGAAAGTGATGCTGATACTCTGAGGTCAGCTCCAGTGTCAGCAGTTACCCTTCAGGAAGTGGCAAATGCTTTAATGCTACTATACAGCTAATGACAGGTCATGATAGGTTGGTTAACCTCAAGAAGCCTGGAGTACAAATAATGTCACTTTATAGAAGAATATCTCCAGGCAAAAAGTAGACTGAGGAGTGTTGGGTGTATATTTTATCCTTTTAGAACACCAGAAATAAATAATAAGTTAATTAATAATTAATTAAACAGTTCTGTCTATTCAAACCTTTAACATTCTGTACCAAACACTGCATTACTTTCATTTCAGATCCATTAGAATGCAGTATCTTATATTCTTGACACAGCTGGGTCCCTACTCAGGTAATTACCCAGTCAAAGGGAAAGAAGCCATTGTTTTACATTGCCTTTTATATTCTCATGTAACAATTTTATATTCTTATGTAACAGTGCAAGCAAAAATAGCATAATTGCTGCAGAACAGTTCTTCTATATAGAGTTATTATGATCGATATTTTACAGTATAAACTGAGTCAGTATAAACTGAGGTTATATGTTTTCCATATGTAGCATATCCTGTAGCTGGGATATGAAAAGGTAGCATTTGTAAACTAATATTTCTATACTTTGGTGCCAGAGAAAGAGCCTTGTATTATGACTCAGATATTTTCCTGGAAGGCACTTCTTATCATTCAGCAGCATTTCATTTTCTTAGGTATGTGGAGGAGATGAGCCACAGCCCCGAGCTCATTTCTTTCCTACCACACACGCTCTGCTTCATTGAGGTTCCGCACTGCTTGTCCAGCAGATGTTCAATGTGATCTCCCTCCTGAAGGTTGTGACTAAACCCCAGAGAGTAAAATGATGGCAATCTGTCAACCAGTCATCATTATTTTTTTTCCCTTTTCCATTATTTTCTACCTTATGTCACTGTTTTTGGTGTGTAAATTGCTCATTGTTTAGTTTTGCTCATTTCTTCCATCAGTATTTTATTTTTAATGACATTCAACTGCTGAGAATATTCTTTAGAACAGATCACATTGTTTATTATTGAAGAGAAAGACAAGGGCACGTCCATTACTCTGAGAAATCCAGAGGTGCATGGTGTCTTGCTACCGGCAGTAAAAAATGTGATGAATGCCCTGATTTACATTTTAATCCCATCAGATTTTTGCTGAAAATTATTATGGAGTGGTTATTTATCCATAAAAACTCTCAGCTGAATAAGGTTGAATTTGAATCATCCTGCGAGCAACCAGAATTATGCTTGAGTACTTGTAAGTGTGAAAGATTTACTGGGTGCTGCGTGTTTAGTACATATCTTCTCTTTTTAATCTAATAAAATAAATCAGCAAACCTTAACTAAAATTAAGCAGTTCATAATATAATAAGTATAGGTCCAACAAGCACGGCCACGGCAAAGTGTAAAATCTCAGTGAAGGAATGTACTGAGAATATAATAAATAAACACTCCACAATAAAATGTCATAAGAGGGCTGAGAGTTTAGCTCAGGGGTGTAAGTGCCTGCCCGGCAAGCACAAGGTTGTGAGTTCAATATCCGGTAACAAAAATAAATAAATAAATACATATTTATAACAGATACATCAGTAGTAAAAAAACATAATGACTATGGGTTAACAGGAGAGGGAGCAATTTATTTTCAGCAAGAATAGAAAATCTTCACAGAACTAATGATATGGACATTGATTTATAAAGCTCAAATTTATATATATATATATATATATATATATATATATATATAATGTTGAGATTATCTGTGGATTAAGTGAAATATAGCTAATAATCACAGAGCACAGATGCTAGTCTGATCAAGTAGTTTGCAGTGAATTTGGCATAACCGTAGGAGTTAAGGACACAAATTCAGCAAAAAATTCAAATTCTGGTATGTCTCCAGAAATGTATCTAAAAATTATTGAAGACCCTATTGGAAGTTCTTCATTTTTTTCTTTGTTTATATATAAGCCTTATGAAGGAGTGAAGCTTAATATCATTCTGATTTGTATTCTGAATATTAAGTGATATAGAATATATCCTTGATTAAATAGAAACTTTCAGTTAACTATATAACAAAAAGACTATGTGATTTCACTATACCTCAGATTTTACTAGGTTATGAAATACACTTTATACTAAAGTGTGGTAACAAATTACACTAGTAGTAGAAGCAAGGCGAGTATGGGATAACTGAAGAGGAGGCAGGTAAGGCATAGGAAGAAGCAATGCTGATGGTGTTGATAATTGGACCCACAGGACTCTTCTTTGCAATAGTTGACATTCTCTTAGTACGTATCTGGCTGTCCAAGAGGTTTATGCCCTAAGTACTCAGAATTTAGGGGATAATTTGAAACTTTAAAAATTAAATATGATATGTGGCTTCCTAATCTTTTCCAGTTAATATTTTCCTACCCAGTTCGGAGTCAACAAGCATTGTAATTGATTTTCAAAATCCAATGGTTAGTAGAAATGCTTAACATTATCTATCACTTTTTGCCTGCATTTTGGAAGTCAGGTCTTGTGTTTATCAGTAATTTAGTCAATACAATCTTAAAACTTTGCTTCTAATTTGTTTATAGGAAATCGAGCATTTTGAATGATCAAGTAAATCAGCTTTTATTTTTCCATTGCTAATTGAAATATGTAAATTCAAACTCTAATTTGTTTGAGTCCATGATCAAACCCTAATATTTTGCATCAATGTATTTGAATCTGTTTGTTCATTCTTATACTATACTATTCTTATACAGAAATCAAATGAGCCATCCAATGAAATGATAGACTTATGCTTATACTTGTATAAGAATTAATAATCAAATGATTATTTAATGAAAAACTACTCAATAATCTAACCACAACATAAAAAGATTAGAAGGTGTCTAAATGATATGATGTTTGTTTCTTTGTTCAAGGAAGGACAGATAATTTTCAAAAACTATCAAATATGTTTCATGAAACTGAATATTTTGCCATTCAATAGAAACACTGGTTGAACATATTCATAGATCTTACCCATGTAATGAAGTCAAGGCCTTTCCTGTCTCATTATCAGTCAAAAGTTAAATGTATTCTTGCTAATTAAGTGAAAAATTCTGCTAAAGAATAACTAATGTTTCTTTTAAGAACAAAGATGCTGATTTTTTTGCACAAAACAACTATATTCATCTAAATTAAGAATTAGATGGGCCCATATAAGGAATGTGTTCTTAGAAAGTATGAAAATCCCAGATAAATTCAACATAGTTGCTTTGATTTTAGAGAAAGAAATTTCACATAAATGTCATTTCCTTTTTTTATAAAAGATTCTGATTTTATATAGTCAGAACATAAACAACTAGATGGAGAGATAAATTTTAATTGTAGATGGATATTAGAAACATTTCAAATAGTATTGAGAGTACTCAAGAAGAGTTTTAACAGTATAGTAGCAACAGATAATTTTCCAATACATCTTTATTTTGTGTTATCAACTTTGAGTTTCTTGTAGGGTATTGGTAAAAACCTTATTTAAGGTTGTTTTGTCTGTGTCAGTTTCTTAAAGCTCTACAAACACAAGAGCAATTCTGCTGTTGCTACTAAGGGTGAAAGTTGAAAATGACATTTTGAATGTAGATGCAAATTGATCTGCCAAGGGAATTCTTCTGCTAACCCACTGCAGATAACAATTTTCTTGGGTGGGCACTGCAGTGTTAAAAAAGGGAAATTTAAACTTCCTGTATTGTGATCTGAGATTATTAAAAATAAGAACCTACATATTTTGAAAAATCAAAGTAAAATGTCCTCATTGGACTCATTTTCTTAGCTCTTTTTTGGGGCTCAAATTTGAACTTTCTAATTGGCTCAACTGTAATTACATATAATAAATTTCCTCTCAACTAACAACTGACATCTTAAAATTTGTATTCACATTTAAGATAAAATATCAAAAGAAGACAAACTACATATGTAGATTTTTAATAGGAAATAGAATTCAATTTTTAGAAGGCATTAAAATGAGAACATTACCAGGAATTAATGGGTTTCTGTGCACGAGATGAAGACCTGACTTTAGATTACCTGCTACTAGGTCTTCAGTGAAAGTTGCTTCCTTTATCCCTGGAGATATCCTTAACCATGAAAATCAGGTTACGCTAATTCTATTTCATGATCATCCCAGCAAAGGACACAATGTGTTTTTCTTAGTGCTGGGCTCTTCAGATTCATTCGCATGCATTAACCTTCATGGTATTTGTTGAGCTATTTGACTCTTTGTATATCATGAATAATTTCATTAAACATTAAGAATTTACCCACACTGTATCTTTGTGTATTTTTAAATATTTACAATTTGTAATACTAAATAAATATGTAATAGATGGGTGAGAGTTTTGAGGATTTAATATTGCTTAAACCTGTCATGTATTATAACCTTTTGGGGCTTATATAATATTCAGCTCCTTAATTCAGCGTCAGAGCTGTTATCATATGTTGATAGGAAAATAACAGCCATGTTGGGGCTCTCCAGTCACTAATAAGTCCTATTTTGATTTGATTAGCATATAAATGTTCCTAGATTTATGCAGTGTCAAGGGAAAATGTATTAAAAATACTCCTCAGGGTTCTCTCTCTCATTTTAATCAGGCAAGAGAGAAAGTATCTTGTCATGCATGAAGTCTAACTTGCTTTTCTTTAAATTTTGACTTCTTGAAGTTTCCAGAAAAAGAGTTTGGCAGAAGATGACATCAAAAGACATTTTATTTTATTGTTTATGAGCAAAGGGCATAGGTGAAGGAGACCTTTTCTTTCGTTTGCCTATGTGGAACATCTGAAATGCTGTGGAAGAGCAGACAGAAGTCTCATAAAGATGTCTCAGCCACGCTGTGGCAGGATCATATGACAACGTCACCGCATATTTTTGGAGTGTTCCTAAATAATGACAGACCAGCCAGCTGAAAGTCTGATGCAGGTTTTTTCACACGGCTATTTTACCCATATTCTGAAAGACCAAATGTTTTTAGTTTGCCTACAGTACTATTACTCCGGAACAGAATTTGGTTATAAAACAAGAGCACCTTTTCAGCCATAAAGTCATAACCCCTAAAAATAATCTCATATATACATGCTCTAAAAAATCTCAGCATTCATTGTATTATTTTAGAAAATGAAATTGGAAAGAAGAAATTGGATGATCGTTAAAACTCTATTACAGTATAACAATCAAGCTTAGTTAAGAATCCCATTTTACAAGCTAGCATCCTATCTCTCAACTGACTGCTCACAAAAGGATCTTACAAAAAAGGAACTTAATCGAAGTACTGGAACTGTGATTATATAAGCAAATACAAGCTAATGTCTACAAAAGTGTAAATAAATATCCACTCACTAAATATATTTGGTCAAAAGTAAGATTCCAATTTAGATGTATAATGAAAATCAAAAAATATTAAAATGAAAGATATACTAGGAAACAAAATAATTAGAAGTTGTATTTAAAATAAAAAGAAGAGATTTTTATGTCTCCTTGCCCATTTAATTTTATATTTATATTCCTGAAAATTTTATGTTTGTATATATCGTTTCTAGGTTGCCAACTAATTTTAAAGTCATTATGTTGTGAATATGTTTCTAAGATTGGGTTTTGAAAGCATAATGTTTCTTATCCAAAAAATTCTCTCATTTTAAAATTTTATCATTTTGAGACCTTTAACACACATTTCTTATAATATTCCATAGATATTTGCTGCCTATTATTTTATAAAATTATCTTATTTATTTTATTTTTAGCATTTAGAGCACATATTCTTTTTAAGTCTTAGCTCATTTTATAAAAGAAATTCTTTGACTTAAGGGCAATTTTCATTTCATTTTTCTTATCAGTATAGTTTTAAAAAGAATCTTAGCTAATTATTAGAATGACCTAAAAATCTGTTCATGAGAATTTCACTACCAGTCTTTTGAACTATTTTTTTTTCTTTTTTAAAGTAAAGATGAGAGAAAAATATCTGTTATTTGTTTAAACTATTTGCAACTTCTCTTCATAAAACTAAGATAAAACCAGTATAGTCTCCCTGGCTATCAGGTTGTAGTCTGGAACATATTATTATTGTTTGTCCAAGGTTTCTGTCCAGCGCCTACTTCCATATTATTCCTAATTAGGGGTGCTAAGGTGTATCCTTGTGATTTCATTGCCTTAACCTGCATCTAGAGGATATAGCTCAGTGGCACAACGCCTATGTGGCAAGCACAACGCCTGAGTTCAATTTCCAGTACCCCACTGTTGTAGTCAGGGGTTGTGCAGAGAACAATTAGAATCAGGACATGGAATTTATAATATTATTTTATGATGGTCATCCAGAGTTCACACAAGAAACTTCAGGAAATCTATCCACAACACCAAAGACATAGAATATTCAATCAAGGGCCTGAATCCCACAGCAATGTCCTACATGAGTCCATATGAAGACCCAGAGCTCATGACAATGCCTCTCACAAGTCCAACTGGAGGTCTAGAGCCCACAAGAAGGACTCATACCAGTCTCTTTTATGGATCTGTGCTGGGAAGACCCAAAGGCCAGTGGTGGAAGCTAGAAAATCTATGCCAGCAGGGTGAAGGAGCTGTGCTGGTAGGTTGAGGGTTCTATGCTGGAGCCAAGAAGTCATCCTCATAATAAAGACCTGGGCTGTCCTGAAAAGCACCAACAGCCATCCTAAGTGACATGGGAGGCCCCGAACTCCTCTGAGGATATGCACAGTCGAGTACATGCCAGGAAGCCAGTGTGTGTAGTTCATCCTGGAGATTAAGTGGCACACATCTTCCTCTCTGGAGCCAGGAAGCAATACTCGATGTGAGGACCATAACTTCTCCAGGAAACCAATGGCTCAAACAGCAACACATAGGAGAACCCACAGTGCCTCAATGCCTCAATGCCTTTCTTCTCCTTCTCCACATCTCTATGCTGGCAACTTTCTTCAGGTGGAACATCTATGCTCAGCACCATGCTGATTTAATTCAGCTGGTGTTAAGCTGACCATCAGTTTCCAATCCATAACACCCACCCACAAAGAAAAAGAAAGGAAAAGAAAAGAAAAAGAGATCTATATTCAATTAAGCAATTTTGAAAGGCAACATGCAAACTTCTACTAGAAAATAAATGTAGATAAAAGACCACTAAAAGTAGGAAAAATAGAATTATCAAAGCAACAGAAACTGAGATGATATTTGGTTAAAGAGAAAAGTCCATACACTTTAAGGAATTTAGTAGATAGAAAGATATTGAAATATAGGAATGTTATGAGATTTTCACACCTATTGGTAGTAGATGTCCTAAGTACAAGGGCCTTATGTTCAAGTAAAGGTGAGAAAATCTGATTTGGTTGTGGCCAGGATGACCATCCTCAAACCAGATTGGACACCAGAAAGAAAAGCAGTTTTAACAAGATCCTGTGATTCCTAGAAGGGACTAGGGACACAGCCATGTGGCCGGGTTCCCGTAATACAAGAGAAGCAACTGATCTTTGAAAAGTAGCAATGGAGGAATTGACATGAAAATGAATTAAACCGTTCCCCTAATGTTTTACAACTCAGCTACAATCGTTTGGTCTGTCTGTGTATTTAGCTTCATATCCAAGGTAGATGATATAAGAAAAGGTAGTTGACATTCTTGCAGGGTTACTTAAGAGCTCACATAGAGAAACCAACAAACCTATAGACTACCAATTCATTAAAAAGCAAAAAAGCTAAGATTAAATCTCATACTTAAGGAAAGATTTAAAATGAACAAAATTTAGAGATAGATATGGCAGATAAAGTGAAATGAAAGGAAAAATATATAATTGAACAAATAATTAAACAAAACATCCAATTAGACATCTTATAAAGATAATATTATTGACATTTAAAAAAAGGCTTAATGGATGATTTGAAGAGCAAAGCATCGAAAATGTAAAGCATTCATTTAATTAATATAACACAAATGAGACAGTAAAGAAAAATGTAAATAAGATCAAAGGATATTTACATGACACATTAACCAGAAATAAAGACGCAAATGTGAAAAAAAGATATTTATTTCGGTCGGGGGAGTTGCAAGATGGCCGACTGAGTGGTGGCACTGTAAGAGAGCTTCTCTGAGGAAAAAAAATAAATAATAACAACTCAGATGCTGGAATCTGGCAACATGGAGAAAGCCAGACAAAAGAAGAGGAATTCCCATGACCCAGGAAGAAACTGAGGAAAAAGAAAAAGAAAAAAGAAAGAAGAAAAAGAAACAAAGACAGAGGGCTGGAGGTGGGCAAGCCCCGGTCGCTGTACTGGCACGTCTTAAGGTCAGGTGACTCACGATCGAGCTGAGATTGCGGCCCTGCCAAGAGCAGGGGTTGGTGAGCTCCAGACCCTCGGCTGGGGAGACCCTGAGACTGGGAGTGGAAACAGCCAGTCGAGTTGTGCGAACTTTGGTGAGTGACGGGAACTGGAATCCCCAAACTGGGAGGACTGGCTGGGTGACATTTTGGAGTTGGGCAGGGCCGGCTTGAATTGGGACCCTAGGCAGCATCTGCTGATGACTCCTAGTCCAAAGCAGATTGGTAGGATCTGCTCGGGCTGGGCCACGCCCCTGGTTGAAACCCAATAGCCAGGGAAAAGACTTTTTCTGGGACAGTGGCATCCCCAGGGAACACACAAACTTGGTGAAGCATAAACTGGTTGACTGGCATAGGGGGAGGAGCCAGCTCTCAGCGTGCAACTTGCAGACCCACAGCAGACTGGGAGGTGGTACTTCCCTAGCAAGTGCACTGCAGAAAAACTGTAAGCAATATGAAAGGCCCAGAGACCTCCACCACCCACCCGTCTGAAGGGGGCTGAAAACATGACAAGACAGAGAAAGAGCAAAAGGTCCCCAACTGCAGAAACAGGGAATGTGAGTCCAACAAAGGTAAATGCAGAGGAGGTTGAGAGCAGCAAACCTGTAATGTCAGAGACAGCCTCATAGGAAATAAAGAAATACATCCATGACCTCATCATTGAATTTAAATCTGAAATTCTAACTCAGGTGAAGCAAGATATAAGAAGATTAATAAAAGAAGTCTTGGGTAATCCTTAAGTAAACACAAATGAAAGAACAGAGGAACCCAGAGAAAGGAGGGAAGCCTTTGATGAAGAATACAAGCAAAATCTAAAATGTATGAAACAGATCCAAAAAGAATATCAGGAAATTAAAAACTCCATTGAAACCTGGCAAAACCTTTTAACAGAAACTAAAGACAAACTTTCAAAACTTGAAGATAGATTTGCAAAGTATGATCGTGAAAGGAAGGAGCTCTTAAAAATAACAAGGAAACAGGAAGCAGTGATACAAAGGCTAGAAGACAACAAGAGGATTTATAACCTAAGAATAACATATGAGAATGAAGATGCAGCAACAAATATAAATGAAATAAAAAGTCTATTCACAGAAATACTTAAGGAAAACTTCCCAAACATAGATAACGGAAGTGAAGTTCAGAAAATGAGGCATATAGAATTCCAGCCAGCTACAACCCAAACAGATCTACACCCAGACATGTAATAATCATGATCCCAGAAATCCATCACAAAAACAGAATATTAAAAGCGGTCAGAGAAAAGAAACAGATTACCTATAAAGGAAAACTCATCAAAATCACAGCGGACTTCTCAATGCAAACCATCAAATCATGAAGAGCTTGGAGCGAAATATTCCAAGCCCTGAAAGAAAATAACCTCCAACCCAGAATGATGTACCCTGCAAAACTGTCTCTCAAAATTAATGGAGAGACAAGATAACTCCACGACAAAGAGGAATTGGGGGAGTCTGTGACCACCAACCCAACCCTGCAAAGAATACTGAAGGACATTCTAGAGAGAGAGAAGAAAACCACCAGGGTTCCAGGAATAATGGCAGAAAGGCCCCAAAGAAAGGGTCAGACAGTGGAATGAAGGAGAAAAGTAAACAAATAACAACAGAAAAATAGTATGGCAGAGATAAGACAGAGAAGATTGGTTATATCACAGTTTTATCTTGACTGATTTTATTTGAATCTGGTATGCTTGAGAAGGTCGATTGTTAACTGCCTTTGAAGTCCTATAATGTCTCCAATGTTTAGATTTTATTAATAATGTAAAGCAAAGCTAAGTTTATATTATATTTGACGATATAGACAATTTTATTGAAAATAACAAGAGACATCAGAGTGACTACCGTAGATCACCTAGTGTTGTGTTTTTGTGCATTCTTTTCATTTTGTGTTTCTCCAGGAATTTGTATTGCTGAGTTGTTTTGATTTGTTTCTCCCTCTAATACAGAAAGGCTAGGCATATGTGTAGAGACTTATACATTTGTAGAACTTCTAAGTAGTTTATGAGAATGGATTATAGTTATTGTAAAGGAAAAAAAGGAAAAGAGAATATTCTAAAGGATATAACTGCATGTATGTTTGAGTGTGTGGAATTAATAACCATGTTGCTAAAGTTTTAGTTGGATGGATGAGCAGAACTGACTGCAGTCTCACTGTTTGGATGTCCACTTTGTGGACTTTAGTTTTGTAACTTGAGCAACTGTATCTAAGAGGAAAGTGTGTAATTATCAACTAGTGATTTTTTACTGGTTACTATTTTTTTTCTTGTTTTGTTTTGTTTTTGAGATTTTGTATTGTTTCTACCCTCTTTCAGTTTCAAAATTTTTTCTTTAAATAAAACAATTTTAAAAAAAGCAAGAGGAGGAAAAGAAAGTACTCTAAAAGAGTTTTTGTTGCATCAGTGAACAGAACTGTTTGCAGCCTCACTGTTTGAATGTCCATTTTGTATGCTTTTATTTTGTAACTTGAAAAACTATATCCAAGAAGACAATATGTAATGTATCAAATAGTGATTTCTTACTGCTTAATTTTTTTTTGAAATTCTGTATTGTTTCTACCCTTTTTTCTGTTTTGCCTCCCCCTCTCTTTAAATAAAATTAAAAAAGATATGTATTTCAATGTCAGTTTCATCTAATAGAAACAAGGAAAGAAGAAAGTGCAATAATATTTAAAAACTACTTAGAAATAATACTAGCACACTTAAGACAACAAAACTAATAGATACATGCATGAAAGTTTATTTGCACAGATATGTACAGTTAAAATATTAAATGGAGTAATTGTCCAGAAATAGATGTCATATTAATAACTAATTTTTGACAGAAATGCTAATAAAAAACTATTACCTTTTAAAAACTGATATTGAGTAAATCATACATATGAAACGCACACAATTGCACCTCTATTTTACCAAATAAACCTATTCCAGATGTACTGTAGTTGTAAAAATGAAAGCTAACATAATAGTTCATCTACTATATAATCTAGGATTACTTTTTGATATTCATGTTGACAAAAATGTTAGCAGTATCTACCAAGCATAAACATATAGGTGAGATAAACTGAACTACATTAAAGTCACAAAATTGAAAGGATGAGAAAAAAATGAGAAGGAAACAGAGTAAAAAACACAACCAAAGGAGGACTGTATTCAGAATATAGAGTAAAAACCACAACCAAAATGGAGCTATATTCAGAATCTAAAAAATGTTGAAAATCAATGACCAAAAAGTATAATTCTACATTTATTAAGTAAACCTGCATTATAAATATGACCCCAAGGATTTAATTTCCTGAAACAATCATTGCTGGCTAGTACATGAGGTATCAGAATATTTAGATTGCAATTTTATTTTATTTTAATTTTTATTTATTTATTTGGTTTTGGTGCTGGAGATCGAACTCACGACCTTGCATTTGCCAAGCAGGCACTTAGGCTGCTGAGCTAAATACCAGGCCCCAGACTGCAATTTTAAATGAATTATTAGAGTCTAAACCTGGCCTAACTTTAGAGCATGAAGCTGATGGAAGAATGGAGACATACGTGAATGCTCATCAGAGACGCAGGTAAGATGAGGATACTCAGCAAAGTTATTCAGTGATACTGGTGGAAAGTGAGGGCGAACACCCTGGCTAATGCCCACTACATCTGCTCTCCTGGTTGGTCAGAAAACCATAAAACTTAGGTAATTGAAAGAGGTAGAAAAACAAAAAAATATATTCTGTGACCAAGAGCAGAAACTGCAGGGGGAGGAGGGAGATGGCCATTATCAACAAAATTCTGTGCAGGCCCAATTACCTTATTTTTATAGGAACAAAACCAAAAATGAAAACCAAATGAAAAACAATGGAAACATGTTCTACTGTGACAAATTAGAATTGTAGCCCGTTGGCGCTTTGAAAAGCTGTGTGGGTGGGAAGAGGAACAAAAAATAAAAATGTTCTATCACTGAGAGAGGCGAAGAAACATATGCTGGGATCAGAACACTAAAGCCAAAGTCAAGTAGGCTATTTTAAGCCACTTTTTTTTTCAAACTGAGAATCTCTTGCTTGCCAGATACGCACTGTGCCGCTGCGCAACACTCCTGATCACAAGCCACACTCTGAAAGTCAGGTTGTCAGCCCATCTCTAAGACTGAGGCTCAGAATTTGAGATAATATCATGCTTCCTAGCCTTCTGCCACCAGATTGATGAACACTGAGTAAAAATAATGCTGGAATACACTGAAAGAGCTTCACCTCTAAACGTAGAAAATGAGACGACCCAAAGCCATTTGGTTGGTGATACTCATGTCCAAAGGAAAAAACAAAACAAAACAAAACAAATTTCCACCATAGTACAACTTGTAATTAGTGCACACAATTCTCTCCCTCCCTGCCTCTCTTTTTCTCTCCCCCTCCATCTGTCTCTGTCTCTGTCTCTGTCTCTGTCTCTCTCCCTCTCTCCTTCTCTCCCTATATTGTGACCAAACATGTTTATGCTTGGACTTGCATTCGTATACATTTTCTTGGCCTTTGTAGCTGGAAAATACAGGGAAAGAATTTTTTTTCTTTTTCCCTTTCTTCTTTACCTCTATCATAGATTCTTTTTTTTTTTTCTGGACAGGTTCCTCCCAATTTACGATATCTATTGTGCATTTTGGAACTTATTTACTTTCAGTTTCTCATATTAGTGAGACAATACAGTGTTTGCACATATGGGTCTGATTTATTTCACTTATGAGTATGGTCTAAAGTTATACAGCTAGTTGTTTCTATGCAAAAAAAAATCCTCAACATATTTGCTCTTAGAAGAAATACTAATCATTCTTTAGAAGAATTTTTCACTTAATTGTAAGAATATGTTTAATTTTTGATTGATATTGAGACAGGAAGGGCTTTGACTTCATTACATGGGTAAGACCTATGAATCTTTTCAAATGCAGTTTTCTTCTCAAACAAAAAATAGACTCAGGTTTGTGTAATACATTTGCTAGGAGTCACATGAAGTATGCTGACAACATACTTTCTAAATAATAATTATAAGTACAGACTGGCTTATTTCAGTGAAAGTTTCATATGCATTTGTGAGGTTTTTGTATTCTATTGCTTTAATGCTGGGTGTTCTACAAATGTCAGTGTTCTTCAAATCATTTCTATCCTTACTGATCTTTTGCCCACTTGTTCTTGTTACTGAGAGAAGTATGTGCTGAATAATGGGGCCAGCTTAGAGGGGAAAACTATGAGGGTCTGCCAAGCATTGGATTTTTATTAGGAATGGGCATAGTTCTATAGATAAAGGAACCAGGGGACCCAGGAGAAATAGCAAATTCCAGAGCTGAGCAATAGAAAATATCACATGAATTTCTAGCAACTAGGAATTTCAAAGACCAAAGAAATTCAAATTTAAAAGGATAGATACATCAAAAAGGCTAAAAAGAAACAGTCTGAAAGAACTTCTCATGACTGAAGCAAAATAGCTTAGGTAATGAAATGAATAAAATAGTGAATTAAAACTCAAAAGATTTAAAAATATACAAAAAATTATTGATATAAATTTCATGACTTAATAATAATTAAGCAATTAAATGATATTTCACATAAAGGAATCTTCTTTTTAGAAGAATTTCAATAAAAAAATGTAGAAGGAATGAAAGAAACAAAAAAAAAACCCCATCATTAGAACACCATAGTTTTAAATACTTCAAGTAAAGCTAACATTGGTCAGCAAAACTTGAAAGGGAAATAAGGAAATTTACATATCCTTAAAGATATTTCCCAAATATGTTTTAATAACTGAGGTGATTTCTACATATGTTCACAAATTCTTTGATAGTTCTCCCTCCAGGAGGTGGAACTCAATTTCTCTTACATTTGTTGTGGGTTCAATGTGCCACATCCAGTGCAGCTCTTGGATTTCCCTGGGGTGATGATGGTAGAGATGAAGAAAGGAAATAAAAGTCAGAATGCAGAGAGCTGAGGTCAGGGGGATCCCTCTCTCCTGATGGGGAAAAAGGGCCATCCAACCCCGGCTGGTCATTTATTTATACACTCAGGAGACTGATTTCAACTGAAGCCCTTCTACCTAACTATTTGTTTGCCTGGCTTGCCTTAGGGGTTTCACCTTCTCAGAGCTGTAACAGATTGTTCACATGGCTCACCTCAGGCACTCCGTGTCCTCAGGACTGTCCTTGCTTTAAACCCACAAGTGTGATTGATCTCCATTTTCAGCCACTGCTATTGATGGGATATCTCATTTGCAAAGAATAAAGTAAGAAATGGGTCATGATGGCAGATGCCACCACAATTAAGTGATTGAGACTGAAATCATCATTATAGAGCTATGTTGATATCATGTGCTCCATATATGATGAAATTTGAAGAGAACTTTACAAAAATGCAAAACCATCAACTATTAGAGAAAATGTTACACAAAAATAATCTGAGTCATTCCACCAAGTACTTAATCAGTTCTCTTTAAAAATGTCAAGCTGACTTCAAACAAGTAAGTGCTCAATATTTAAGAAGACTAAAGAGACAAGAGAATTAAATTCTCAGTAATGTAAACAAGATTCTCAAGTAGACAAGATTGCTTCCACAGTCAGATCTTGGTCCACATATTCACAAATTTATTTGATATCTTCGTATAAATTCTCTTCTTACTCTTTAGCACTCTTTAAGACTAGTTGTATTGTCAACAAAATAAAGATTACCTTTCTCAACCTCATTGCAGCAAATCCTCATCATGTGACCATGTGTGATCCATGATAGGTGTTTGGTGTAAGTGGCTTCTGCAAACTTCCTTAATTAAGGAGCTGCAGCATTCTCCTTCACCACTTACAAAACTAACCTTAACGGATGTCCACTGTTCCATCATTGTTTTATTTTTTTATGTATTTGTGTTTTTCTCCTCAATTGTACCATAAACTCAAGTTGCTATTGTATTTTCAGAAGGGAACAAACTCAAAACTTAGTTTCATTGAAATAATAAGTAAAAATCTCTGATCTCCAAATACCCAGACACTTGTAACTATGATAGAGCTGTGAAGTAACTCTATGTACAAGCTGTACAGCAGTCATAATTTGATTTATCCGTGAAGTTTCACAGCACTGTTCTTTAGGCAATGTCTGACTATATGTCCAGCATGACTTCCTGTGCTCTATAAGGTTTTTTAAATCCATGTAACAAATATTTAACTTCATACCAAATTCTCACTTAAGAACTCAAATGGTTATTTGTGTCCCTGTTCATATATTGATATGGCAGCATTTATTGATTTGTATGTTCTTCCTATTCCTGTGACATTAATCCTTATTAACACTAAAGCAGCTTACCATAATTCTAATTAAGATTCACCAGGATAAAAATGAGATTGGGACAATTCTTATTTTTGCTTAAACCAGCTTGTTCATTCCCGTTTGTTGGACTTTCCCTACTAATTTGTTGAAATTTTTGCCTTTCATTAACTCTGTAAAGTAATGTGTCATTTTGATAGAATAGTGCCTGAGAAATTTGAATGATATTTTAAAAATTCATTTATAAAATAGAGAAAAATGAGCATATAAAGGCAATCAAAGTTTTATTAGTGCTACTAATAACAATAGTACTGTTTAAATTTTTCTTCATTTCTAGGGATTTTAAAATTTGGAATTATGTGAACTTTAAATCTAACTCTGTAGGCAGTAAATAGAGATGACTATAAATTTTGCATCCTGGAGGGGGAGATTGCAAAGAGACTATCCTAATGGTGTGTCTTTCGGTACAATAATAAAATTGTGGAAATAGAAACACACTGTGCTCCTACTTTTTAATCCAGTCAACTCACTAGAAACAGTTTCTTTTTAACCATTAGTGGTGCAGTCCTGATATGACTTCCCTAATTAAAACACAGCTGTTTATTATCAGTATTAGTATTTTGTACCATCCATATTTTTGTGCTTTATTTTTATGTGACTGACATGTAGTTCAATAGATTTGTTAACAGCAATATCTTCACAAATACATAAGTAATTTTTTTGTGACTAGGAAAGATGTCAGTAATTAATAGGAATTTTTCAACCCTATTAGAATCTTACACACATAGCACTGTGGCCTCAAATGTTATGCAGTACATGATTATAAATGCATGGAGACATGCTTTATCTCATGAGTACATAGCATCTTATGATCTGATAGCATTAAAATTTATTCTTATTTTGGCTATTATTCAAAATATGTGCAGAAAGTACTTAATAAAAACATAAATTAATTTTTATTTATGTGTGAGTTGCCCTGTCCAATTCAAAAATGTTTTCTTCATTAAAAAAAGTTTAGATATTATTTAAGGGTAGCCCATAAAAATATCAATCTGTAGTCTACTAAGAATGTATAGAAACACTCATTTCTTGGTATCCTCATCAGCACTGAGTAACAAAGTATAGGATTTTGTTTTTAAGGTGGGGTAAGCTGTAGGCAGCTTCTCACGGTCATAATGCGAATTGAACTATTTTATTTGCTCATTGTTGTTAGTTAGTCTGTGTGCAGGGGGCTGGCACTGAGAACACCTCAGCTGTGGTACACCCCAGTTGTTCTTTATTTTTGCATTAAGGCCTTGGTAAGTCACTCAGGGGTCCTGGCAAGGCTTGCAATCCTCCTCCTTGAGCCTTGTAGGTGTTGGTATTAGGGTCTCACAGTGCTTTATGTATTAGTCTTTTACTCACTTTTTAAGTAATCAACTTATATATTAAAACACTATTGAGAAAATTAATTCCTTTTTAGTAGTATCAGTTGAAAATATCTTAGAGTTTACTGCTACTTTACTTATATGTAGTTTTTCGGAAAAGTTAGATGGGTCTCTAGGATTTTTTCATGTATTTCAAGTTTTGATACATTTGGATTTACTTTGGTGTAAATATGAATTGGAAATTCTGCTTATCATGAATTTCACATTATTAATCATTTACCTCTCCAAGTAATATACTCAGCAATCTACTTTCCTACTTATTTTATAGGATATCAAATAGTAATGAGAAAGTTAATATTTAAGAATTTACTGTAAGCCAGGTGTATGCTCAGAACTTTGAGTATAATTCACTTAGTTCTTTTAATCATTCTATTCTGAATTTCTGCATATATTTTTCCATACAGAATTGGCCAACTGTTAAATGTCTAAGTATAGATGAGATCAAGTCGTAAACATAATTAAAAATTAAATTACCAGCATACAAATGAAATTATAAAATTTATAAAAACCAATAAATATATGTACATTTTCTTAATTATTTTATTAGGTTGTATTATTTCCTAATTATTTTATTATTATTTTGCTTTAAATGATAGAAATGCTACATAATGATGAATAGCTACAAATTATTCTTTCAATTATTGCATTTTTTATTATCATGTTTATAGCTTGAAATTTACCATGGCACTAACATTTACATGATAAAGCTAGCAAACCCTAGAAATCCAACTTTTTCCTCTTAAGTGAATATGTTAAATATTTGCCATCATACAACTGTAATTACAAATATGTCTATGCTTATGTTCTTCCATATATGTGTTATATGGACTTTAGATACATATGCCTGTTTATATAAATATGCATGTTTATAATTTTTATAGATTTCAAGGCATTCTAATTTCTGCCTAGACATCAGCTTTAATGACTCGCTTACATTTTTTTGACTTTTTTGTGCTTCAGTACCGCATGATAAAGTCATAGATCATTTTTTATTTATTTTCAGGTCTTTCCTTCTATTTATGTTTTAAAATTTTTCTTTGTTATTTTATTTTGATCTAGTTTTCCTGATAATTACTGTCCTATGGTTTAAGATTGTGCAACATTATTTATTACTTAGAGAGATAGACATGTTTATTAAATAAACATGTTTATATGTTTAATTATCAGAAACACAATATGTTTGTATTCATTGATTTTTTTTCACTTTCCTCAGAAGCATTTTTGTCTTTGTGCTTTAAAAAAAATCATATTCCTGCCATTTTTTTCCCCTGAAAAATTTAGTTAAATTCTTCATTTGAACCTTGCACTTATTTTTCTTCTTTGTTTTGTTTCAGATGTTGGAGTTGGTAATGGGAGTAGTAAATCATTTGGTTATTTTCTCTTTTTACTTCAGTGGAAATGGTCTGCTTAGATTTTATTTTCTGCAGTCAGCTTTAATAATTTTATATTTGTCATGAAAAATAGTTTACTTCATGCATATTTTCAAATACATCTAACAAAGCAATCCCCAGTGTGGCACCAGCCTATGGCCTGGCAGGACTCTTCAGGAATTTTCCTGTAAGTATCTGCATCTCGTCCTTTAAGACTAAAGTCTTTGACCAACCTGAGCAACACAGCCTGTGATTAGCTAAAAACTGCTGGGATCAACTCTCAAAGGAAGATTGACATGAGTTTGTGTGAATATTTCCTTTCTCTCAATGAATTAGGTGAAGCTGATCTTAATTTTTAATTAATTCTCAAATTAAATTTTAGTCAACTATCTATGATAATGATTCTTGTGACAATCCTTCATATATGGTTTAGTCTTTGTGCTTTTCTATTGCCACCAAGGACCCCGAAGTTTCCAAGTAAACTATTACTCCACTTGCACCAAGCCTTTTGTTTTGGGATTGACTTTTGGATAGACTCAAAGTAATACAGTGATCAATATTCTTTCCTTTTCTGTCTGTATCTCTGATTATTCTCCTAAATTGATACTTGTTTTATGAATATTTCAACTTTCATTTCTCTTTCTACTGTTATTTCACTACAGCATTATTATGATGGTTTTCAACTAGGGAATATCCTTCTCCCTCCTATAATCTAAAACGTGTAAGACTTTTTGATTGTCACAATGACTCAGAGAAATAGTAGCTATTTCTCTAGTCCTAGCATGTTAAATGTTCTTCAATTAGCATAGCAAACTCATAAAACAAGTGATTCTTTGCTGAAGAGGCAATTAATAGCAACGCTTTTGGAAAGTCTGATATTAGGTCTTTGAAGGCACCAAAGTGCTTTTGTTTTTCTATTTCTTCATTCATGTTTGGTTAAAGTGATTCATTTCTGTTTGCATTATGTTTATTTTGTTTTTATTTGTAACATAATTTTATTCATTAAACTATATTTTCAATGCTAAATCAAATTTTATTCAAATACTCATGGCTATGAATCATGTACTTAGAATTTTTGCTAAGTAATGTGCTATATATATATATATATATATATATATATATATATATTTTTTTTTTTTTTTTTTTTTTTTTTTTTTTTTTTTTTTTTTTTTTTTTTTTTTTTTAATACCGGTGATCGAACTCCTGACCTTGCACTTGCCAGGCAGTTGCTTATGCCACTGTGCCAAACCCTGGCCCACCCTGGTTAAGCTTAAAGTTTTTAGGTTTCTTTTTTTTACAAAAAGTTTTGATACATTGATTTCATTATTTTGGGGTCCTTCCTGTAGTTTAAAATTGACTTCATACTCTATCATTTATAATCATAGAACACAATAAAAATAAATTATTCATTTTTTCCTATTAATTATTTCTAGTTTCTTACCATTGTGGGCAGAAAAACAAAATACTCAATATGATATCAATCTTAACCTTAAGCCCTGTTATGTGATCTAATATATTACTTGCCATGGAGAGTGTTCCATGGTGTCCTTGGGAAGAATGCGTATTACTCTATTGTTGAATTCAGTGTTAAGTATATGTCTGATATGTCCATTTGGTCTACAGTAAATTTTAAGCCCAAAGCTTATTGTTTTTCTGTCAGAAGAACTGGTCATTGGTGAAAATAAAATATAGATACTCTCTATTCTTACTGTCTTCCTGCCTATTTCTAACTAGTGCTACTAATATTTCTTTATATGTTTAGATGTTTCAGTACTCGGTGGTATGTGTTTACATTTGTTATAACTTTTTGATGAACTAATCACTTTATTACTGTATAATGACTTTTTGTCTCTTTATTATTTGTTGGAGACCACTACGAGGCAGCTCTGAACAGGATTTAAATTTTACTAATTGGCTTTCTATGTTTATCTGTGAGTCTGTCCTAGGCCTAGGCCCCTTGCCTGGCAACAGGAGCTGATTCATAGTCAGTGAACCTCTATGAATCATTGGTCCTGGCTGAGGCCTGCAGTGGCCTGTGAGGCCAGAGATACCTCAAAGGGCAAGATAAGGTCACAGTTGAAGACACCTTAGCTCCAACACTAATTAACTAAATGGAGACTGCAGCTGAAGGAATCTCACTCCTGCAGTCTCAATCCTGCCATAAGTGTCATCTTGGAGATAAGAAAGTTCTCCTAAATTGGCATAATTTACTACTCAAGAAGTCTTTGAAGTGACTCCCAAGATCCTACTCACTTCCCATGCTTTCCTCAGTTTCCCTGCCTTTTGTCCTTAGTCCTAATAAAAGTGGGATGATCCAGAGAAGCCTTTGTCTTAACCCTTGGAGTCTTGAGCTCAACTAAAGGGTTTTGACCCTCCTGGAGCCCTGAAATCATATCACTTTATTTTATTTAAACCTCCACCATACACTCATTTGGGAGATCGGGCATCTAAGTCAGGACCCGATAATTATTCTAGACTTAAAGTGTATTTTACCTGATATAATTAGAACTATGCTCTGTTTTGGTCTTCATTTGAATGTTTTTGTTTTGTTTTTTTGAGGCAGAGTTTCACTATGTAGTGTAGTCTGGCCTTGAAGTCACTTATGTAGGCCAGGTTTGCCTCAAACTTGCAGTGATCCTCCTACCTCAGCCTGAGATTGCAGGCATATGTTACCATGCCTGACTTCATTCCCACGTAATATCATTTTTCTTCCTTTTGCTTTCAGTCTGAAAGATGAAATAAATTTGTCACAAATAACATACTATCAAGGCTTCTTTTATTGTCCATTTAGCTTTCATAATTATTTTGAGTAGAGACTTTAATCAATTTATATTCAGGGTAATAATTGATAGTTGAGCTATTTTTGTCATTTCAAAAATATTTTTGACTGTTTCCTAGATTTTTATGGCTTTCTTTTTGTTACACTGTCTTCCTTAGAAACTAAGTGACATTCTCTAGATGTAAGCATTGATTCCTTATTTTTTACCTTTTGTGTATCTACATTTTTTAATTCCTAGTTACCATTAGGTACACTTAAAATTTTTAATTATTGGGATAGGGTATTTTAAAATGATGTTAATTTTTGAAACTCTATACTCTTATTCCATTCCCCTACAAATTTTATGTTTTTCATTTCCCAAATTCTACCTTTTTAGACTTATATCTCTCAAAAATTATTTTGGCAATTTTTTTAAAAAATATGTTTTGTGTTTTAAACTTCATATTAAACATGTGATTTATGTAATGTGATTATCATATTAAAGTTTTCTGAATTGTAGTGATTCACTTTTCTGTGCACTGTATACCTTTGTATATTTTTATGTACTAAGCAGTGTTGATTTCTTTTAGCTCAGTGAAGTCCTTGTAACATTTTTTTGAAAGATCAAACTTGTGGTGATGACTGCTTTAGCTTTTGATGGTTTACAGTAGGTTTTAGTAACTCTCTTACTTCTGATGGGTAGATTAATAAAAAAATTCTTATTTTTTACCATTTGATACTTTGAATATATTACATTAATTCTATTCCAGCCTAAAGATTTCTGCTGAGAAATCCACTGCTAAATTATTGAAATGTTCTTACATATGATATGGTTCATTTCTCTTTCTGTTTGCAGAATCTTTTGTCATTAATTTTTAATAGTTGCGTTATAATATATACCTTGCTATAGTCTTATTTGGTTTAAATCTAACTAGAGACTTCTGGCTTTTCTATACTTGTAAGTTGATGTGTTTCCCATATTTAGGACATTTTATGCCATACTTTCTTCAAAACTTTTCTTTTTCCTTTGTTTCTGTTCATATTCTTGAATTCCTGTTTTTCAAACATTTGGTTTTTGATGCTGTCCCACAAAACTTACAAGGTTTCTGTGTTTGTTTTGATTTGAAGTTTTTTTACTCTGTATATTTCTATGTAATTTCAAATTCACAGATTATTTTTTGCTTTATTAATTATGATACTGATCATCTCTACTACATTTTCCTTCCATTTTTTGCAGTTTTCCACTGTAGTTGTTTTTGATAATCTTAATCTTTCAGATTTCTCATTTTAAAAAACTTACATTATGTGGTTGGATTGTTTTATCCCTGTCCTTGAAGTTCTGTGAGCATCCTTAATGCAATTAATTTTGAATCCTTTTTCAAGCCATTTATATAGCTCAATCTCTAGGATTCCTCATCAGTACTTTATTTTGTTTTTTTGACAATGTTTCCCCTTGTACTTAATCTTTCTTGGTATGCATTGATATCTAAACATTTGAAGAAGCAGTTTTTGCAGGTCGGTTTTCCCTGGGAGAAACTTTCACTGGCCATGCTATCTAGAGATTCAGGCTACCTGGCATGGTTCTTTAAAGGCTTTCAGCTGAACTTTTTGGGAGGATGTTCTAATGTCTGAATCATCAGGTGGCTGGGCCATAGTGCTTAGCTTCAAGAGGTTAGACCTGGAGTGTTTGTTTACTAGAGTAGACCTGCTGATTTGTTTGGTGGGCCTTAATTCTCAGGTAACAAAGGTAAGACTGGAATCTCTATATCTGTGGAATTAGGATAGGTGGATGATCTTTCACTCTGAGATTGTAGTGGCCAACCAAGTACTAGAGCTGGTCTGGTGTGTAGATCTACAGAAAAGGGCCTGGAACCCACTGGAGCTAATATGGCTATGAAGAGGTTTTAGAAACAGTCCATGGGCTCTGACCAACAACCTGATTCCACAAGGGCTTGGTTAATTTCTAGGAGATACCATGCTCTTCCAGGACCCTGAGTTTGCTAAAGCAAGAATAAATTACAGGGTCATGGGATTAGTCTGGACCCCTGTTGTGGCCTGGTACAGGGGTATACATAAATCCTGACTCTGTGGCAGGTGTTGATACTGTATATGTTGTCCTGATGCACAGTGATTCCAGAGCTATCTGGTGCCTAGAAACATAATACTACCCTGCACTCTGAGTCTGTAGGGGCTGGCTTGGAGACTGGACATCCAGGTACTGGGCTGGGCATTAGATGTACAGGGCTATCCTTATTCTTGGGTCTATAAGAAGCCAATCAAGAACCTGCCTTCACAAGATTAGTCTTAAAGCTGAGTTTATCAGGATTGTCCCAGCTGTGGAGGTCTACTGAACAGGCTTGAACCCTGGGTTTGCTGGAATAAGCCCAGATCCAGGAAGTGCTGAAGAATGGGGTCACCAAGTGACAAGTTTAGAGCAGAAAATTATGAGACCGTGCCATGCATTGGATTTTTATTGGGAATGGGCATAATATTTGCATCATAAACAACTCTGGTGTGCCCTTCTCTCTTTTTTTCGTAAGCAGGGGTAATCTCTCTCCATGCTATGCTGCCTGAGAATGGGGAAGGGAAAGTGCACAAGTAATGTAAAATTATCCTTGTTAACTTCTTCAGTGTCTACTTATTTATTTGATATACACATGTGCTATAATCTCTCCCTTGGATTTCTTAGATTTTTTAAAGGTGTTGTCATACATGGATAATTATTTAAAATAATGTTTCTGTGGTGGAATGAGTAAAGGGAAGCCCTAAAAAGCAGTATAACAAAGTAAGGTATATTTTTAAATCTTTCTTTAGTCCTTATATCTCATAGTTTCTCCTTTGCAAAATTTTAACTTGGTTATGTTATTTCTTATAATTATCATTTTATCTTTGGATAAATATTTTTATATTTATCAACTTTATATACTTTTGTCCATATATTATATGCACTGGTTTTCTGTTGATTTCATCTCCCCCTACTACTATTGATTTTTTAGTTTCTAGATTATGTGGTTTAGAATTGTATACTTACTACACAATTTTGGTCACATATCACTCTCAATTTTAATTATTAATATATTCAATATTCAAAACTATTCTTTCTGTCATGTTTCTATTATTTCTTATCTGATTAAAGTTTGTTTACCCAGAAGTTTGTCTAGAACACATCTGTGGTAACCATATTGTTGGAATTCTTTGCTTTCTGAGTTCTTATTTTTACCTTTATATTGAAATATTCCTCAAAATATAAATGTAGGTTACAATTGTTTTTTCACAATAAATTTTACTTTAGTATTTATTTAGTACAATTGTTTTTTCACAATAAATTTTACTTTAGTATAAATGACTGTTATTTGTAGGTATCAATCTTTGTTTTCTGTCAGGATGTGGAAAGTTTTATCTACCTCATAAATTATTAATTTTATAAGGATGTGATTTATTAGTTAAGTATCTGTGTAAAATAATCCTGACATAAACTATGTCTGCTTTCAATCTGTTAATCATATTCTTCTTCCCTGAGAAAAGACATTGCAGTGTGTTTATTGTTTAATTCATAGGTATTTTTAGCTTTTCAAATCTAAAAATGAGAAAGCTTGAAACAATAATGCAATTAAAAGCTACCTGAATTTTAGTAATATGCAAAAATGTAAAAATGTTGGTTACTTGTAGTTGCATTTTGCTTCTGTGCTTTGTTGTTTCCTATTTTTTAATTTTAATTTGCATTCTGTGTTGATGCTAGTAAAATTCTTGTAGTAGATAGCTTTATCGCTAATATCAAGGTTTTCCTAGGAAATGTCTGTTGCTCAACAATGTCTTCTAAGTATGATAGGCTCTTAGTCTTTGTGTCTGTCCCAAGAGTCAAACTTCTCAATTTATTAGGAATAAGAAGTTGCACTCTATTTGGCTTAGCATCCAGTAATTAGTTCTGGACTATGGTGATGATTAGGACTCCAGACCATCACAGTGTTGTCAGACAAAGGAGAACAACTGATATCACAAGGTATGAATGCCTGGCTAGAGTAGTACAATTAGCAATAATGGTAGCATCAAGCATAGTACAGAAACTGACAAAATATGATAATTGTTTATTTAACCATAGGAGCAAGGTCTATAGTTATATAACAAAATCTAACATAAACCATGAACTTGTATGTAGTGAGTTTCCTCTTAGTAAAGTGACTTTATCCTGGGGGAGGCAGAATTTAAGAGGGATGAGAAAAAACAACAGGTAAATAGAGGAAGAGAAATATAGTAGAAGCAAGGCAGACAAAGGAAGGTAACCCAAACTTTGAAGACTAGATAGGAGGAGGGGAAAGCATAAAGGAGAAAGCAAAAGAATATTTAAAAGAAACAGAAATGCTAGGGACAATGTTCACTTACATGAAAAAATTAAAAAAAAAAAAAGTTTAGCCTGGAGTGGTGGTACATGCCCATAATCCTAGCGCTCGGAAGGCTGAGGCAAGAGAATCACTGCAAATTTGAGGCCAGACTGAGCTACACAGTGACTTCAATGCCAAACGAACTGCATAGTAAAACCTTTTCACACACACACACACACACACTCACAATGAGGGAAGAGAAAAAAATGACAAAATAAAACAAACGCTTGAAGTATAAACCTAAACAACCTCCCAGAAAAGACAAACAAACAAACAAAAAGAAAACAGGATACACAAACAAACAAAAGAAACAATGAAATTCCTCCAGTGTCCATGAGACATATCATGTACAGATACAAATTCCCTATGATCATTATCTATATCTAAAATGTACCAGTACAATTAACTATTTAAAAAGCCCAAGGACATATTGCTATAAATTTTCCTCCAATAAATATATGGCCATTTAAGAAAGAAAAGAGAGTGAGTGTATATTTAAATTGTTTCACTTTCTATTTATTTTAACATTTATATTTTCTCATATGTTTCTGAGCATTCAGGTTGTCATCTGATATAATAAGCTTACTCTAAGACAACTTTGCTCTAACCACCTAGTGTTGTTATCAGACACATTACTTTTCATTATGTTAGACACAGTACAATATGTCCATATACATTTGATATAGAATTTATACATAAATTATTTAGAATAAAAAAGAAAAACCAAAGTTCATTTATCTTTGTCTATTTTTTTATATTGTAACAGAATACCACTGCCTAGCAATTTATATAGAACAGAAAAGTATTTTTCACAGTTCTGGAGGATACAAAGTTCAAGAACAGACACCTCTATGTTTATTTCAAGGTGAGAATTAAATCTCTGATTCCAAAATGGTGGCTGGAATTGTTGCATTCTCATCAATGGAATTCATTCATTAGTAGACATTAATGGAACATTATTCAGTTGAATTCAATGAAACATTATTCAGCCTTAAAACTACAGGTTATTCTAACACTTGATACAAAATGGATAAACCTTGAGATGTTATGTTAACTGAAACAAACCATTTACAAAAACACAGATATGTTTTGGCTCCACTTAAGTCTAAAGCAAGAATTTATTTATATTTCAATATACATTACATACCTACTCTGAAAGTAATTTTATAAAATACTTAAATAATTTTATGCATATAGCTTATTTTTTTGAAATAAACTTTCCACTTATATCAACATTTTGGTGTCAAAATAGCTTCAGAACTCAGAGCATTTCAGATTTTCAAACTAAGCATGCTTAACCTGTACTCATATGAATAAAGCTTAATATAGACTACTAAAAATTATGTAAATATGTAATAAAGTATGATCATATTATATATAAATCTCTACTGCATATAGTCATACTTCTCTATAAAAACACATAGATAGCAATTGAAATAGTATATACAGAACTGAATTCAATAATTTTGTCCAAAGAAAAGGAGGTGTTGAACAACAAACTAAATTATATATTAATGAGAGTATCATTTTCTGGTACATGATAACTAGAAATTTCTAATCAGAAAAGTTATTTTCAGTTATCACTTATGTTTCAATTGTTTGCAGAAATGGTACATATAATAGTAATAATAAAATAATACAGATATTTGTTGTAGAATAGTTGAGCAGATTATAAAAGTTACAGGGAGAAAGTAAAGAATTTGATTTAACTGAGGAAATTTTGAAAAAGAATGAAATGAGATTATGTATCCTATATAATTTCTATTTTATAAACCAGCTAGCTATAACATCATCAAATTTTCAGATAAATAAATTAATAAAACACAGTAGAGGGAACAGAGTTATGTGTAAACAAATATGGCCAATTGTTTTCAAACAAAAGCAAAGTGATTTAATGGAAAAAGGATAGACTTTTGGTATGAGAACAATTAAACATTAATATGCAAAATGACAAAAAGAAAATCTTTAATCTACATTTCAAGACTTTAAAGATGTCAAAACTAATTCAAAATGCATTATAGATATAATTATAAAACACAAAAACATGAGAGTGAGAGAAATTTTGTGATTCTTTTTAAAAAGATAATTTTTCTTCAGACAAAAAAAATGTAAAACCAATAGAGAGTTTGTATTGTATCAAAATGAAAAATAGTTTTGTTTGTAAAAGTCATTGTTAAGAGAATGAAAAGACTCTTCACAGAGGAGATAAAATCATTTGCATTTCATAAATCAAAGGACTTGTACTCAGGATATGTGGAATGCTTTCTGAAATAAACAATATTTAAAAAGATAACTCAAATCAAAAATGGACCAAAAGATCATTCATGAAAGAAGATACAAGAAAGGTATGTATGTATAAGAAAACATGTTCAACATCATTAGTTATAATGGAAATACCAGTTAAATCTACATTTAAGAACTTTTTTAAAATGACTGTACCAAACATTGACAATAAGAAGTCAATACAATTTTCATATGTTGCTAGTGGAAATCTAAAGTGTTGCATTCTTATGGAAAGAGTTTGGACATTTTGTTAAAAGCTAACAATATTGTATTGTAAAATGGACTTGTACCCCTAGGTATTTGTCCAAGTAAAATAAAAACTCATAAAAAAATCTGTGTGAAGATTTTGTGGTATTTTTGTTTTTAATCTTTAAAATTGGAAGCAAAAGAATGGTTTTCCAAATGCCACTAAATGTCTTTTTGACACATTAATATATAAATATTATAGTACATCCACATTGTAAAATGCTATTCAACAATATAAAGGAATGATATCATAGAGTTATCATATAGCAAAATAGATGTCCAATAAAAATGGTAACTTGTGCACATAAAAAATTCTTGTAAATGAATTTTCCTAATAATACACAGATAGAAATAATACAAATATCTGTGATTTGATGCAGGGGTAAGTAACCAGAAGTATATCTATACAAAGACAAATAATGTAAGAAAAATAAATCGAGTTCTTAATTATGCTATAACATGAAGGAACATTGAAAACATTCTGCTAGGTGAAATATTTAGTAAGAAAAGAAACATTATTTTGTGGTTTGTCTTATATGAAACATCCATGATGTGCAAATCCACAGGGGCAGAAATACTGATGGTTTCCAAAACTCTGAGTTTTGTACAAAGTACTGGGCAACACAGAATGATGGTTAATGGTTTTTATAGTCTTTTGTGTAGTACTAAAACATTTTAAAATTAATTAAAGTTTGTTGAAATATTCTACAAATATACTGCATACTCTGTTTAAAAACATTTATTTTTTATTTAAAGAGAAAAAAATGTAAAGGGTAGAGATAATTCAGAATTTCCAAAAAAAGATAAACAGTAAGAAATCACTAGTTAATAAATTACATATTGTCCTCTTAGAAATAATTGTTCAAGTTACAAAATTAAGTGTACAAAGTAGATATTCAAACAGTGAGGCTGTAAACAGCTACACATGCATAAATCTCTACATGTATTTCTATCCTTTCTGTATTAGAGGGAAAAACAAAACCTAGCAAAACAAATTCCTATAAAAACATGAAACTAAAAAGTCATATAAAATGACAGTACAAGGTAATCTACAATTATTACTGGGTTGTTTCTTATTATCTTCAATAGAATTGTCTATATCATCAGGCATAATGGAATATAGCAGAATAATTGAATATAGTAGTACATAACATTATTAGTAAAAATAAAACATTGTAGACAGTATAAAACTTCAAAGGCAGGTAATAATCAAACCAGAGAGGATATTCTAGTGACTTGTGTCATCTTCAGTTCAGTTGCCTATACTCTCAGACTTGATACTATCAATCATAACAGCTTTGAATAAAATCTATCAATAAAAAACAGCGATCTAACAAACCAGATTCAATTACAATCACTTATGGTAAAATGGTGTAGGTTATACAGAACTTTTGATTAAGTTAATAGGAAATTAAGGATGATTGCCACACTATATCCTGTTATTTTGGGGATTACTGTCTGTGCCCTCAAATCTAGTACAGGTAGAATGACTGGAACAGAATATAATACATCTAAGCAGAGTAGTACTATGCTATTTTTCTGCCTTTGTTTGTCTACTTTTCTCCTTCATTCTATTCCTGCCCCACTCATTGAGGCTTTCTGCCACTGTTCCAAAAATCCTGGTATTTTTTTTTCTCTCTCTACCATGTCCTTCAGTATTCTCTGTAGGGTTGGATTGGTGGTCACAAACTCACCCAGTTCCTCTTTGTCATGGAAGCATCTTGTTTCTCCATTAATTTCTAGTGACAGCTTTGCAGGATACATCAATCTGGGCTGGAGGTTATTTTCTTTTAGGGCTTGGAATACTTCGCTCCAAGCTCTTCTTGATCTGATGGTCTGTGTCGAGAAGTCAGCCATGATCTTGAGGGGCTTACCTTTGTAGGTAATCTGTTTCTTTTCTATGATGGCTTTTAATATTCTGTTTTTATATTGAATTTCTGGTATCTTGATTATTATACATCTGGGTGTAGCTCTGTTTTGGTTGTAGGTGGCTGGAGTTCTGTATGCCTCACATAACCAAATGTCATTTTCTTTTCCCATGCTTGGGACATTTTCCTTAATTATTTCCATGAATAGCCTTTATAATTCACCTGTTTGTATTCCTGCTTCTTCATTCACATTTCTTATTCTTAAATTGTAGATTATCTTGTTGTCTTCTATCCTTTGTACTGTTACTGCCTGTTTCCTTTTTATTTTTAAGAAATCTTTCTTTTCATGATCACACATTGCAAACTTGACTTCAAGTTTTGATAGTCTATCCTTAGTTTCTTTTAAGGAGTTTTGCCAGGTTTCAATGGAGTTTTTAATTTCCTGGTAGTCTCTTCGAATCTGCTTCATGTATTCTATATTTTCTTTATATTCTTTATCGAATGTTTCTCTCCTTTTTTGTGTTCCTCCTTTCTGTCTGTATCTTCCTGAAAGATGCTTAGCATTTCTTTTATTACTCTATTCATATCTTGTTTTACCTGATTTAATATTTCAGTTTTGAGCACATCTATAAGGTCCTGAAGATATCTCTAATGTCCATTGAAGCCATGTCTGATGTTGCGTGTTTGCTGCCCTCAGTCTCCCTTGTTTTTCCCTCTCCTGGATCAGTGCTTTCAGGGTTCTGGGCAGGGGCCCTCCTCTTGCCTCTCTCTGCTGTCATGGTCCCAGCCTCCTCCACACAGCTGTACAGTACAGGTCCCAGACCCCTTCCCTGTCAGCCATGGCTCCTCTGAAGCATGCTGGTGAGGGACTTCCATCCTCTCCTGCCTGCTCTTTTCACTAAGATGTAAGCAGGGGCTGCATATGCTGGCTCCTCCCCACCAGCCCAGCCAAACTTCAGGGGCCTTCACCAGGTTAGTGTGTGCTGGGCGCAGGTAATTGATTTTGGATGGCTCATTGGGTCCCAGCCAGGGGTGCGACCCAGTCCAAGGAAATCCCATGAATCTGCTCTAAGGAGGGAGCAGCCAACTGAAGTCACTGTCACTCCCAGTTCAAGCTCCTACTGCCTGATTCCAACATGTCGCCCATTTGGTCATGCCCTTCCTGGGGGGGGGGGGTCTCATTCCCAGCACTGACCATGGATTAATGAAGGTACCTTCACTGGCTCTGCCTCTGTTGGGCTCACCAACACCTGACTTCAGCACTGCTGTGGCTCCTGTGAGTGGTGATGGAAATGAGTTTGGGCAGCTCTGCTGGCCAGTGTGAATTCAAGCTGGTGCAAATTCAGGCCAGCGCAAACTTGGCGGGTTGCAGTGAAAACACTGTGTTTCGTAATTTTAGCTGTTCCAATTATAGTCCTGATGTGTTTGACAAGCTTTTTTATGCTTTAATTTCTTCCTGTGTCAAGAGGATCCATCTCCCTCTGTCTGGATCTCTCCAGGATGTTTTATTCTTGCATATGAGTTGTTTCTCCCAAGAGGCTTTGTATTTTGTTGCTCACTGATCACCCATCTTTAGTTCCTTTCCTTTAAAAACATTTAAATAAGAAACCTATAGGATATTTTTAATGCAGTAAAGCTAAAAATGAAAGAAGGTGTTGATGAACACAACTATATAGTAGAATCTCAAAGTCATTAGTTAAAACAGTTGAGTAAAAATTCCAGACTCAAAATGTTACATACTGCATAATTCCACTTATAAGGCCTTTTGGAAAAGACAGTTCAATGGGGAAAGGGAACAGAGCAATCATTTCCCAGAATGAGAAAGTAGAATAACACTTGATTATGGAGGGAATGCATGAGAATATTTTTTGCGCGTGATAGAACTGTTCTGTATCTCAACTGTGATTGCGCTTACCCAAATCTGATCATGTGACACATCTTATAAGATTGTACAAATAAAGAAAATGTCTTGATATGTGTACATTTTAAAAAGTAAGACAATGAATGTAGACACAGAACATCAGTATGTATAAGATGAATTTTCCATTTTTCTCATTTAACCTTACAACAAGTGTCCATTTTGCATGCTTAGCAAATATGCTCTTGTGATAGTCCGCTGAGAAGGACAAGCCACTAAAAGAGGGTGAGGAAACAAGACATTCCCAAGTCTCTCTTGGGTCCTTGCAACTTACAAGGCTTCTGATTCCTGAGTAGGCTTCTGGCTGGGTTACTTTTATACTCTAGACCAGGAAAATCATAAGAGATCCTCTATTTTACTATTTGTTACTCAATACTGACCTTATTGAGTATCTCAGACTCTGCCTCAAATCTGCTCACCCATCTTAGTTTTGAGTTATACATGTCCTATTTCTTGCATAAAAGTAGAAGAGTTTCAAATGAAAGAAATTTTTTAAAAAATGTAGACATTTATTACAATTTTGCTTATTATTGTTATTGTCATTTAAACATGAATTTAGACGAATAAGATGGAAGGTTTCTTTCTATATACTGTGAGTTTATATGGATGGTATATTTGTTGCTTGGGGCATTCTTCATAAAACAGAAGTATGCGATGCCAGATATTGGGTGCTGTCAGATGAGTCACATTTTATCCTTAAAATTTAAGGAGAGAAAACTTTTGTGCAGAGTTGAATTGTCCATATTATTTATTGATATACACACAACATTCTCATATGCACCAACTAGCCTAGGTATTAGGTTTATTTTTATAAATGAACTTGATAAATTATTGAATATGGAAGTACTCCTGCTCTTCTGTCCTTGGCCTCCTGGGGCATTAAGAATTCATGCCTCTGTTGACCTGCTAGCTTCTACTCCTATTCCAGTGGCCCTGTGTGCCATCTGAGAAGAAAATTGCTGTTCAGCCTGAATTGTATAGTATATTTCTGATGTGCAAAATGTTGACCCGAAGGAAGCCTGGGGACTCATTTTCATTAGTGACATAAACACATTTGGAGAGCAGGGTAGGGGGTGGGTAGCAGATTATTTGCTTCTCAGCATGGCCAAACTACCCCTATTGTTACTGCCTCCTAGCTCACAAGAAATCAGTCCCCTAAGTAAGCCACTTGCTCTGCATGTCACTGGCTGGTCTGTGCTGTTATTAAGTTCCTGGAGACCATTGGTGAGGACCAACTGTCCAGTGAGTAATCAGGCAGGATGGGACCCCCTAGGAGCATGGCTATTCTGTTCCTGAGCCCCTTGCTCCTCTTTCTCGGTATTTCCCTAAGTCTTGAGCCTTGTATAGGTATTGATTCAGCTAACTTTTAATACCACTGGATGCATCTTGTTTTATAAATTATCAGATTCTTTGCAACTTAATTATTCAATATTTAAGAGCCAGCTAATAACATGCTAGAAATGATAAACATTTTTCTTCCCTAGCTGATGTTTAAAAGTTATTGTCCATTGTCTTAGAGGTAGGATTTAGGGAGCAGATTGACAATAGCTTCCTGGTATGTATATTATCTTATCATAGCCCCCTTTATTAAAGTACAAGAAACTCACAGGAAGCTGTGAGGTTAGGTATATTGCAGCCTACTGTTAGAGGCAAGACATCAGTGTGGATGATATTCCACAGCGTAAATATTATTTTCAGTAGTATAAAGATCATGAACACAAAGTGATGTCACTTCTAGTCATACCAGTGTGGATAGCTTCACACTATTTGCACAAATAAAAAAACAAACAAACAAACAAAAATCTTTCTTTTTTCACCTTTCAGAAAATAATTCAGGTCTCTTTCTGCCAAAGTTTTGTTGTTTCCCTTGTGTTTCATTCATAAAGTCATTTTTCTATAAATAAAAATATTTAATGAATACATGAAAAATAACACAATGGAACAATATTATTCCAAATCCATTTGACTACCCATTATACTAACTTCCAAATTCTTCTCAAGATTATTAGAAATAAGGACTCAGTGTTAGACATGGCTATTTAGCAAAGGAACCAAGCAACAGCAGAGCATCAATCATCCAATCCTTCTATCAGGTCCCACAGAGATGACCAGTGGTCATAGGCCTTCTATTGACCTCTGCTGTTGCCCATACATCTCTGAAACTACACCACTCTTCTTTTCCTTCTCCGTATTTTTTTGGGGAAGGGTACCAGGGATCAAACTCAAGACCTTGAGTTTATCAAGTAAGTGCTGAGCTAAATCCCCAACCCTGTATTTTTTAACTAAGAAAGAAAGATAGTTTTTTCCAGCTCTCACCTGCTTTGATGCACACATGTTTCACTTTGTGGAGGATGTCATATTCCCTAGGTCCTGTCAAAAAGATTTTGATAAAAAAGTGGGAAGGGGGGTAAGAAACAATACTTTTGATCAATATTTAAGTTGATTCAGATACAGTGATACTGGAACACATTTGGGTCAAAATTGTTCTAAAGAGAAGAAATCTGTTTTTGTTTGTTTATTTGTTTGATTGTTTGTTTGGTTTTTAATACCTCCATATATTTAAGGCAGACTCCATGATGCTTTGATATATATTGAAGTTATTATCATAGTAAAACACATTAACATATCAATTCACAAAATATCTTTTGTGAATTGATATGTTAAGATAAATTGTATCTTAGCAAATTCCCGGTATATGAA
Source organism: Hydrochoerus hydrochaeris (assembly GCA_004027455.1). NCBI lineage: Eukaryota > Metazoa > Chordata > Mammalia > Rodentia > Hydrochaeridae > Hydrochoerus > Hydrochoerus hydrochaeris. Next base: position 119,117 of record PVLA01004391.1, on the reverse strand, counting down.
TCTATGTCAGTCAGTGTTTTACCATTATGGAAAAATACTTGAGAAAATCAATTTAAAGGAGGAAAGTTTGCATATAACTCATGAATTTAGAGGTTTCTGTCCATGGTCACACGACTGCCTTAACTAAGGTGAAGCAGAGCATGATGGAGGACAGAGAGTGGTAGCAAACGCTGTTAACTCACAGAAGCCAGGAAATGGAAAGAGAAGGAAAAGGTCAGAGAGGACCAGAAACAAGATACAGAGCCTAAAGTCACATTCCCTTGACCCTCTTCTTTCAGCTAGATTCCACCTCATGTTTTCATATCTTCCAATACTGCCATCAAATTGTGACCTCATTTGTGGATTGATATACCTGATAATGTTAGAGCCCTCATGATACAATCAGTTCTTCAAAACCCATCGGCTAGTAAACAAGCCTTCAGCACCTTAGTTTGGAGGAAGTCACAAATCTAAAGCAAACAGAGGCATTAACATTAACCACAGTCTTCATGCAGGACACTGGATCTTTAGATGTTTTTTTCCTATACAACCACAACTTTTTACTCTGACTGTATCATCCCTTTTCTCTCCCTTTCTTCATCTCCATTAATCAATGTCCTACTTTTATTTTTTCTGTTTCTGTGCAGTTAACATTTGAAAAATGATTCTATATAAAAGCAACATGGTCTGCTTTTTTTTTCTGTTTCTAGTTTATGTCACTTACCATAATTCCCTCCAGGATTATTGGTGGTGTTGTAAATGGTGGAATCTTCTTTAAGATAAATATTCCCCTGTGGAGAGATGAAAGATGGATAGATTTATGTAGATATGGACATTATAATTTTTTCATCCATTCACCTTTTAATAGACACTTGAATTGTTTCTATATCTGGATTGCTATAAACAATGTTCAGTGGACATGGGAACACAGATATCTTTACAAAATAGTGATTCATTTCCTTTGGATATGTATCCAGAAGTATGACTGTTAGGTCATAGGGTAGTATTTTATTTGGTTTGTTTCATTGTTTTGTTTCTGTTTTCCATAATGAGTATTCCAACATACATTCTCATCAACAGTATGCAAAGATTCTCTTTTCTATATTTTCTCTTTTGTCATTTTGATAATAATCAGTAAAATGATATTGCATTGTGGTTTTGTCTTGTATCTAACTGATGATTAGTGATAACCAGTTTTTCATGTACCTGTTGGTCATTACTATGTCTTTGGATAAATGTTTATTTGGTATATATGCATTTATATTTTTACATTTGATGTAGTTTTGACACATTTTTATTATTGAATATATCATGCATTATTATTCCTTATTTGTACATGTACACAAAATGCATTATTATTCCTTTCTCAATATTATGATTTGCTACTGAGTTGCATGAATGTCTTATATATTTTGAATATTTGCTCTTTATCAGATACATGCATTGCAATTTATTTATCCAGGTCTTTGGCAGCCTTTTCATCTCACTGATTGGTTCCTTTGCTGCACAGAAGGTATTTAGTTTTATGTAATCCCACTTGTTTGTTTTTGCCTGTATTATATGAGCTTTTGGTGTGATGTCCAGTCCAAAATATCATTGCGAAAGCCAATGACAAGCAGCTTTCACCTGTTTTATTCTCAGGAGTTTTACAGAGCAGACCTATTTGGCATTTTTGTAATTTACAATGTCTGATTTCATTAGGATGTTGCAGGATTCTATTTATTTATCACCATATTTAATTCTCATAAAACACCATCGAGTTAGGTACTATTATTAATAGTACTTGTCTGTGTTGTGGGGAGACCTAAGGTTATGAAACTTTAAGCACTTTCCCAAGGTGACACAGTAGTGCACAGCAGAGTTGGGATGAAAACTCAAGTCTACCTGATTCAAAATCCACCTCTTCCTCCTGCATCATGCTGCCTCTTCGGGTAAGACATTGCCCAGATGCCTGCCAATGAACCTGGCAATCTCTTGCTTTGGCATTCTCCCTCTCTTTTCTCTTCATCCTTCTGTGCCTCCATAAGGACTAAATATCCATATACTTTTGGACTTTATCCCGAATAATGTGGGTAAGGCCAATAAAAATTGAAAATACATTATGTGCCCTCCAGGATTATGAATTTTATTGGCAAAGACAGGTGTCACACATAACAGTATTTACAAAGAGTAAATGACAATAAATGTGATTATGACTTGGGACTAACTTGGTTTTGAGTCAAACGATGCCCTGTTTTTTGCTAAAAAATTGATGTGGATGTTACAGAAATTTCCTACACAGCAATGCTGTCATATTTTGATGTCAAAAATGCAAATTTATTATTATGATTTTTATCAGGATAATCTCTAATGTGCCTCTTAAACTCAATGGAACACATTATTTCTGTGGGGCTCTTCAAAGACATGAAATTTAGGTACCATTTCACTACTAAAATTTTAAGATGTTTCAGGTAAACATATTAGGAAACATCAATTACCTTGGTGCACTGAAAATATCAAAATGGGACTGTCTCTGATTGCAAATATAGGAAATGAGTTACAGGTAATACCATGTCACAGATCAATGATGTCGTTTGTATATCCAGTTACTATTAGATTCTTAGAAGCACAATGTAATCTGGAAGACACTATAACATAACTATGAATAAAACACATACTTAAACTGAGCTCTAAGGAAAGTGAAATGTAAAACTACTCACATTGAAGGGAGAAACCAAGGCAAATAATTAATGAAAAGTTAACACCATTAAAATTTCAATAAACTACAGATGTTAAGACTACAGACTGATATTCCAACACACAGCAAAATGCAGGAACTGTTTATGTGCCTGAAACATGGAAAGGCTTTTATCTTTCCTTTTTTTTTAATTTTAGAGAGGATAAAACACAATAAAACCAATCAAAACAAACCAGTGTAAGAGATACATGACTTCAAAACATTATAAAATCAACAATAGCTACCATAAAGCCTTTTGATGTCTCAAAATAACTGTGGATTACGTCCGACAGGAAAAATCAAACAGAACAGAATAGAATAGAAAGAATAAAACCAAAACAATGAATGCAATAAAGGACTTCAAAACAAGCCAGTATTAAAATTCAAAATTACTACCACAATATATCTTGCTATCTTTAAAATAGATACTCCTGCTATCAGATTTGACATAATCAAACAAAACAAAAGAGAATAAAACCCAACCCAGCAAAACAATGGAAACAATATAGGACTTCCAAAACAAGATCATAGGGAATTAACAATGACAGCAACCCTCAGAAGGAAATGTGCCCTTGATGCCACACTGTTTACCACATCCTCTGAACCGATGATCAGACCGCTGGCCTTAGACCTGCAGTGTTAGTGAAACAACAAAGCACCACAGGCATCCAATTGCATTTCACCTTGATAGCTACCGTCACAGCCTGTGTTTCTGCAGATAAGCCTGTCACTTATGGCTTGGGAGTTGTGGAGGTGTGGGGGTTGTGGGTTGGTAATTTTTGTTTGCTAGCCCATGGGTTGGAAAGAGGCTGGGTCTGTCTTTCCAGCCCAGTGATGGCCTGTGCAGGGTGCTGGTTTCCCAAACTGGGTTTACGTGCTGGTGTGGTCTTGTTCTTCCTACTTCTTGTCTGCAAACAGCCTAGCTTTCATTATGTGATTGCAACTTTCATTATGTGATTTCCAACTTCTGAAAGTATTTTATCAATCTGATAATATAATAATTTAAGAGAAGTTCTATTTTAATTGTTATAGAAACAAATAAGCAGTAACACAAATTAAAAATTTCTGAACTTTTCAAAATTATAAATATACCCCCTAATATGTTTATTGTGAAAAAACTGAGAATATTTATGAAATTCATAAACACATTAAGAATTCACATTCACCAGCTAGCATCATATGAAATGAAGAAAAACTAAAAGCATTCCTCTTAAATTCAGGACCAAGATAAAGATGTTTACTATTGCCACTTCTATTTAACCCAGTGCAACACTTGAAACATTATCCATAACAGTTAGGCAAGACAAAGAAATCAAAGGGACACACAGAGGAAAAGAAGAACTCAAGCTATCATTGTCTGCAGATGACATGATAATCTACATGAAAGACCCAAAGAATTTCGCAATACAATTGGACTCAATAACCGGCTTCAGCAACCAGGAGACAGAATCAACACACATAAAAAATCTGTAGCATTTTGTATATAAACCAAAAATGAACTCAGTGAGAAGAAAATTATGAAAATTCATAGTAGCTTTGAAAATGATGAAATGCCTAAGAGTTAAGCTGACCAAGGAAGTAAAAGACCTCTACAAAGAAAACCACAGTACTCTAAAAAAAAAAAAAAAAATAACAGAGAGAGAGATTGAAGATGGCATCAGAATATAGAAAGATGTTTCCTACTATAGGCAGAACCAATATTGTCAAAGTGAACATATGTCCAAAACTGTAAAACAGGTTCAATGAAGACCCAATCAAAATACTAATAATATACATTTTGGATCTTATTACTCTTTCAGTTTTTTATTATTATTTTTTATACTGGAGAGACAATACAATATTTACACATGTGAGTCTGACAGATATTGTAATAATGAAAGGGAAAGAAGTGCTCTAAAGAATATAACTATATGTTTAAGTGTTCAAGATAGATAACCATTCTACTAAGTTTTTGTTAGTTTATCAAACAGAATAGTTTATACTGTCATTGTTTGATTGTCCACTTTTTATGCTTTGACTTTGTAACTTGAACAACTACTTCTAAGATAACAATATGAAATTTATTGATAGTGATTTCATACTGTTTTTTTTAAAACAGTATTATTTCTACCCTTTTTTGTTTTGCTTTTTTTATAAATAAAAAATACAATATACTTTAGAGAACTAGAGAAAAGAATCTTAAAATTCATATGCAGACAGAAAAGATACAGAATAGCAACATGGTTTTGGGTGACAAGAATAAAGCAGGAGGTCTTGCTGTGCCAGACTTCAGTCTATGCTACAAATCTAGATAAATTAAAAAAAAAAAAAAGAAATGGTACTTGAACAAAAACAGATATGTTGATCACTGGAGCAAAACAAGATACAGAAACACTCCCAGACACACTCAGCTATCTATCTGATCTTTGACAAAGGGGCCAAAAACATGTTAGTGGAAAGATAGTTTATTCAACAAATGGTGCTGGAAAGACTGGTCATCCACTTGTGGAACATTGAAACTGGACCCTTATCTCTTGCCATGTACTAAATTAAAAACAAAATCGATCAAACACCCAAACATTAAAATAGAAACATTAAACCTACTGGGAGATAAAATAGACAGAACACTTGAAGACATAAATGTAGGAAAGAAAACCTCAGTTACACAAGAGGTAATAGCAAGAATCAGCAAATTATATCAGACTATAAAGCTTTTGTACAGCAAAAGAATCAATTAGTAGAGTGAAGAGATAGTGTGAAGAATGGGAAAAAAGTTTGCCAACTGCTCATGGACAGAGGACTGTTATTTAGAATATATAAATCACTTAAAAAATTAAACTATCTAAAATTAAAGGCCAAATCAAGAACTGAGCAAGAAAAATGAACAGACACTTCCTATAGAAAAAAAATACAAATGGTCAACAAATATGTAAAAAGAATGTTTCACATCTCTGGCCATTAAAAATTCAAATTAAAACAATACAAGAATGACAATCATAGCTGGGCGTGGTGGCTCACGCCGGTAATTCCAGCACCCGGGAGGCTAAGGCAGGAGGATTGTTGCATATTCTAGACCAGCCTGGGCTACAAAGTGAGCTCAAGGCTAACCTGAACTGCATAGCAAGACCCTGTCTTAAAAAGACAAAAAAAAAAAAAAAGATCTGGGGATTTAGCTCAGCAGCATAAGTGCCTGCCTTGCAAGCACGCAGTCATGAGTTCGATCCCTGGTACCTATAAAAAAAAAGGATGACAGTCATGAAGAAATCAAACAGTAACAAATGCTGGTGAAGCTATTGTGAAAAGCTATTGTGAAAAAGGAACCCTCCTTTTTTGTTGGTTGGAATGTACAGCCACTATGGAAGTCAGTATGGAGTTTTCATAAAGAACAGAAATTAGAAATTCCATATAGTTTGCTATCCCACTTTTAGAGATCTTCCCCAAAGAGCTTAAAACATTATACTACAGCAATACTGGTATACCAATGTTTATAACAGTATATTTTATAATAGCTAAATCCTGAAAGCAACCCATGTACCTATCAGCCTGTATAATCATAAGATGAAGAAAAAGTGGTATCTATGTGCAATAGACTAATAATCAGCTATAAAGAATGACAAATTTGAAATATTTGCAGGAAATTGAGAGCACCTGGAAAACATAATGTTGAGTGAAGTAAACCAGGCAGAAGCTTAAATACCATATGGTATCTTTTATTTCAGTGAAGCAAAGTACAACCAGAGAATTACAAAGGATAGGTAGAAGGGTTAGAGTTATGGTTATTTATCATGATCATATATAGTTAATATTTAATGGGCTTATTTATGAGAACTTCAAGAAGAGATATGGTATCAACATTATAGTAAAACAAAGCAGATATTTGGATTTTTATCTGTTAAAATTAAATAAAATATTTAATCATTAGTGTGCCCTTAAAAGTGTAGTTTACCTTCTAGGTAATCTTCCCAGATTACAAATACTCTGCCTCTAACCAGAGTAACATTGTATAGTTTATTTTTATTTTATTATATCATTGATTTTTATTTTATTTTTATATCCTTACATTATATCCTTGATTTTATTTAGCCTATATTTAACCAAAAAAGTTTCCTACTTAAAAAGAATTAAAGTTCTTTAAAAATCATGTTAAAATTTGGTTTTCTTTTAAAGTAATTTCCTTATGATTTTGATTAAATATGTTGTAAAATATTATAACTCAGAAATCTTATATTAATCAAATGTTCAAGTCTCCTGACAATTCTTGATATTTTGACTTCCCAAAATTGAATCCTAAATGATATGTTTTAAATCTAAAACTGTCCTTCAGATATCCCAGTGGGTCCCTAGAACATTAAAAACTTGTTCTTTTTCTGTGTAGAAGAGAGGTATTAAAAATAATTAGGTTTATTTGATACATTACTGTAGATAAGCTGTGAGGGAGTTGTCAGTCAGAAAGTTTCCCTAGGTTACATTTTTATGAATAACATAATATTATTATGAATAATGCAGAAATTGTAGGCTGTGTACATGAAGTTTCTAGAGATTTGTCAATTCCTTCTTGGGCCATAATACTAATATATTCATGAGTCTTTTTTATTGCTCTTTTGCCTGATATTAGGCAACATTGGGATATTTTATCAGTTGTAATCTCTATTATGTTTTAAAATGTTAAGCTAGTCATATCTCGATTTTTTCAGTGTGAACACAGCCTTTTTAAGCACTTTGTTTTTCAATGGAGGACTCACATCAGTTAAATATTTTGATTTCATTAAAATACAGATAGGACCTACTCTAAGCCTACTGAACCCCTTTACTTGAAATTCTGCACAGTCTACAATACTCTTACTGCATAAATATTATTTTCATGACCTATTGTCTAAAAATGATTTTACACTGTATTTTATTAACATTTAGAAACAATATTTTATTTTATGGAAACTATTAAAAATTATATTTACTTCTAAATGTATTTTGGATTAACATCATGTTATTTTGCATGCTACATTATTCTTATAATGAATCCTCAATAAAGCATTCACTTTAAAATATCAACAGTAAGTTCATTTTAAGCCATCATGTCCTTTAAAGTAGCTTTTTTGATTGTTTCATTTTTGTGCTCTCCTGAAAACTTTTGCATTCAGTTACAGGCCAAAGCATGTCATTTTCAAGACTAACCCAGTAATCATGAGAAAGTACTCCAGGTGTTTGCAGATGACAGTTTCTAATGGTATCATTTAAATAAACCATTTTGAAATTATATCAATGGATTTCCAAAATGAAGCAGGTGGATTCATGACATGGCAGCCCCCCAAAACTATGGAAACAAGAGTCAATTATAGTAATACATTGTTTTGGGAACAATTTGGTTTACAAACAAAAGCCTTCAACAAAATTTTGCTGCTGTTTGTGAGCTCTCCATCAGGTGATGACCATTACCTCACCCATCTTCCCCAGAATTGCGGAATGAATTAAGTTTGTGAACAAAGACAACACTGTAGATATGTCTAAATGAATTGATAAGGAATAATTATTCTGTTTTTTTGCAATATTTTAGGTAGTTTAATGCTCCACTCATTTGGTTACTTACAGAATTGTTTCCTCTTTTGTCTTACCTCTTTATAAATTATCTATAACATATAGCAAATTAATAAACTGTTAGACTGCAAAATAAAATAAAATCTTTATGAATGATACTTTATTCTCCCTATTTACTTCTAAGTCTTAATAAAATACAATACATGTGCATAAAATTCTTATATAAAAATAAAATATTGAATGAAAGAATGAAGTGTAATATAAGACTAGAAAATTAAATATAATATAAAATATATTACATATAATAGTAGAAATATTTCTCAAAGTTATTTGTGTTATGTATCCATACAGAGATATGTACATCTAATTAGGATAGAGAAAAATAAGTGAATAGAAGCTAAAGTTACAATTATAGGATATATTTGACAATAGCTAAATATTTACTCAAATGCAATAGAGATATATAATGAAATTTTTGGAGGGTAGTAAAGGAATTACTTTAAATTTTTCACTCATATTTCCATACTCCTATTTACTTGCATGGATATGGTTTTATGTTTTTGGTTGTTGCTTTTTGTCTGAGGAAATTTCTTGTTTGCTAGATAGTTCCTAGACCACAGACAATCATGGGAGCAACACTGAATAAATCTTACTTGGAAGTTGAACCATAAATGTCACATGTTTTGAGATATATTTCATCATACCTCTCCTATGTTTCCAGTAGAATTTAGTCTCCATTTCCCATAGGTGTAATTTGTTCATTATTATACCTTGTATGAATCTCCTATGGCTCCCACACAAAATATTACAGACTATACAAATTAAACAACAGAAACCTGTTTCTTCACAGTTTTGGAGCTTAGAAATTCAAGATCAATGTATCAAAGGTTGGATTCCTCAAAGGCCTTGCTTCTTTGCTTGTACATGCCTGTTATATACTGTTTTAGCTTGTGATGTCTCCTATGGGTTGAATTTTGCCTTTAAATTTCATAAATTGAAGAGTCTAACCCCCAACTCTAACATCTTGGAACAGATTAACTTGTGAAAATAAAATCTTTTAAAGATGACTAAGTTAAAATGAAGCTTTAGAATGAGTTCTAATCCAAACTAACTGATGTAAGAGGAAATTTGGTTACATAGTAAAAGACCCCAGGGATGTGTGTGTACTGAGAAAAGATAATGTGTGGACACAGTGTGAAGACCGCCATCTGCAAGCCTGGAAGACAGGCCTCAGGAGAAGCCAAACTGCCAACACCTCAGTCTTAGACTTCCAGCCTCCCAAACTGAGAGAATTAAATCTGTTTTAACCACTCAGTCTCTAGTATATTGTAATGATGGTCCTGATGAATAACAGTATCTGTGCCCGAATATCTGTAATGGCATCAGTGAGATTGGATGGAGGTCCCATTTATGGTCTCATCACCTGAATAATCTCTAAAACCACTTGATCTCCTCTACAGTCACATTGCAAAGGAAAGTAGTTGGGGTTATAACTTTAGCATAATATAGAAATCTGGGAGAAGTGACCCTCACTTCAATCATAAAACTGATCTTTCTAGCATCATGCTCTATTTGTAGTTCCCTGAATTATTCCTTGAGAATTATTCCCTGATAAATTTGAGCCTAACTCTGTGTTCTGTCTCTGACTCCATTTGCAAAGAATTTGAATGTAAAGCAAGTGGTTAAATACCTCTAGGAGAAAAGGAAAAAGTATAATTCTCTAAAAACCTTATAGAACTGGAGTCTGGAGAGAATTCCAGAAAAGGGATTTGAAAACATCACGGTCTAGAACCTTTAAAAACTGAAGACAGGGTTATCAGGGTAAGTGTTATATTACATTTACCATAGAATACATAAAAACAATCCCTTTGTACAGCCATTTTAGTAAGTAGGATAAAATAAATTGCTCTGTAAGTAAATTATGATGGCTGAATCTCATGTGAGGCTTGTTTCCTCTCTCATAACCACGCAGGGAAGTATGGCTCTAAAATAATTAATGTTTTTTCTCCTACTTTTCTGTAGCTTCAGTGTTGCCACAGAATTTTAGCCCTTCATACCTCAAAGAAAATGGGAAAAAATCATGAAAAGAATTAGTTCCTTAAAAGTTGATCCATTACAGGAAATTTGTTCCTTGATTACATTTAACTGTCAAAACAGGCTGGGAAATATAAATAACTTCTGTGCCTTTTTATCATTGCTATAAAATATTCTTTCTTAGAATATACTTTAGTAGACACTTAATATTTCAGTCTCTAGAATCATGGTGCATGCATACAGGAAAAGAATTTACAACCCTTAATAAAATCCTACCTGCAGGTGGAAATTAGAGTAGTCTTAGTCTCTAAACTATTACAATATTTGCACATCAATCATCAGGGGTACCAAAGAAATGAAAAGAAATCCAGAAAGAAATACACTTAAATGTATTTAGTAATTTGATTTGTGATAAACTTATCCTCTTAAAATAGTTTTTTAAAGTTGGACAACTCAATTACCATTTTTTTAAAAATGTAAAATTTTGTCAAAATATTAGTTAATACATCAATATACATTTGAAATGAATCAGGAATCTATATATCAAAATGAAAATATAAGACTATAAGAACAAAATGGGAAAATTCATAAGCATCAGACAAGGGAAAATTTTATGACTAAACTAAACAAGGTTAAAATTAAAAGAGAGGGAGATGGATTTGAGTACTATTACTCAAAGCTTTTGTATGGTTAAAGAACTAGCTTCAAAATACAAAAATGACAAATAAACAGAAGATATTTGCAACTTCTGTCAAAATTAAAAGCTTTTATATTTACCTAACAAACTTTCCAATTCTAATCATCAAATAAAAATATAGCCAACAATCAGTGTAAGGTGGACAAAACACATTGTTTATAGAACAAAAAATAAAAATTTTTAAATATGTGAACCATATGATCAAATTTAGGTATAATAAGAGTAGCATATTAAGTCATACAAATGCATCATTTTCATTTAAGAATTTTTTTGGGTGGAAGAATTTGGGGAAATAGGAACTTGTAAATGTTAGTTCTTTGAGAAAAAATCAATAGGAATTTTACAAATTTTGTTAAATAGCCCAAAGAAGGGGGGATATATTATGCCCACATTAGAAAATTAGAAATGAAACAAGGTATTCATTTATAAATACTGTAGAAACTTAAATATACTAAATATAAAAAATATGCTACCTGTATATACTACAAAATATATAAAATATACTACATATATAAATAGACTAAATATAAATATTAAATATATATATACCAAATATATAAACATATATAATGCACTAAAATATAAATATATAAAATATATTAAAATATAATACAGTTCATGTCAACAAGCTGAACAATTTAGATAAAGTGAATAAGTTTTTAGAAGAAAATAAGTCATCAAAAATGGCCCAAGAAGACTTAGAATAATCTAAACAGACTAGCAAATAATAAAATTGCAATAAAATTTGAAACTTTTCTTAAAAAAAGGAAAACACCTAGAGCACAGATGACTTCAGGAACAATTCTGCAAAACATTTAAAAATATATAATAGCTGAGGGAGTGCAAAAGATGGCGGGTTGATAGGTAGATGGCAGGTTGATAGGAGAGCCTCTATGAGAAAAACAACTTAGGTGCTAGAATTTAACACCATGGAGAAGACCAAACAAAAGGAGAGGAATTCTCATGAAGAATTCCACAAAGAAACTGAGGAAAAATGAAAGAAAGAAAGAAAGAAAGAAAGAAAGAAAGAAAGAAAGAAAGAGAGAGAGAGAGAGAGAGAGAGAGAGAAAGAAAGAAAGAAAGAAAGAAAGAAAGAAAGAAAGAAAGAAAGAAAAGTGTGGATGGAGGGCTGGAGCTGAGCACACTCCTGTGCTGTGCAGGGCGTGTCTTAGAGTTGGGTGATTCACAACTGAGCTGGGGTTGCAGTCCTGCCAAGATTGGGGGTTGGTGAGCCTGAGACCCTTGGCGGGAAGAGGCACCGCAACAGAGTGGAACCGGTGAGGTGAGGTGAGCTGCACTGACCCGTGGTGAGTGCTGGGAACTGGGTCCTGCAGAGGGGGTGACTGGCTAGACGACACATTGGAGTTGGGCAGGACAGGCTTGAACCGGCAACTGTAGTGGTGTCAGTTGGCTGCTCCTGGCCCAAAGCAGACTGGTGGGATCTGCTTGGGCTGGGCCATGCCCCTGGTCAGGACCCAATAGTCAGGGACAAAAGTGTCCTGAACCTATGACATCCACAGGGCACAGATTAATGTGCTGACAGCACTCACTTGTTGACTGGCTTAGAGGAGAAGGGCCTGCCCATGTCACCCCTGTGTGCACCTCACAGATCAACAGCAAACTGAAGAGGGCAGCAATCCCCTAGCCAGTACGCTTCATCAAAACTGTAAGCAATATGGAAAGGACCTGAGACCTCCACCATACACCGGTCTGAAAGAAACCAGAAACATGACAAGAGAAAGAAACAAGAAAAAGCCTCCAGCTGCTGACCCAGGGAAAATAAGTCCAGGAGAGGTAAATACAGAAGAGATTGAGGGCATCAAATATGCAGTATCAGACATGGCCTCAACAGAAATAAAGAAATACTTCTGTGACCTCACCAACAAACTTAAATCTGAAATTGTAACTCAAGTGAAGCAAGATATAAGAAGATTAATAAAAGAAATGTTAAACACTTCTCAAAAAGACACAGATGGAAAAATGGAGGAACCTAGAATAAGGAGAGAAACCTTTGATGAAGAATATAAACAAAAGCTAGAATACATGAAACAAATCCAAAGAGAATACCAGGAAATTAAAAACTCCACTGAAAGCTGGCAAAATTTCTTGACAGAAACTAAAGACAGATTTTCAAAACTTAAAGATATATTTGCAATGTGTGATTGTGAAAGGAAAAATTTCTTAAAAATAACAAGGAACAGATCATCTATACAGGAAAACCCATTAAAACCTCAACAGACTTCTCAACACAAACTATCAAATCAAGAAGAGCTTGGAGCAAAATATTCCAAGCCCTGAAAGAAAATAACCTTCAACCTAGATTGATGTACCCTGCAAAACTATCTCTTAAAATTAATGGAGAAACAGGATGTTTCCATGACAAAAAGGAGCTGGGGGAGTTCATGACCACCAATCCAACCCTACAAGAAATACTGAAGGACGTTCTAGAGAGAGAGAAGAAAATCACCAGAATCCCAGGAACAATGGCAGAAAGGCCTCAAAGAATGGGACACACAGAAGAATGAAGGAAAAAAGTAAACAACAATGACATAAAAATAACAGCAGAGATGAGGCAGGGAAGATTGGCAATAATCTCTAATACAGATGGTTGGATACACCAACAAAAAGAAACATAGGCAGAGTAGATTAGGAGATAGGGTTCATTGAGATGCTCTGAATAGAAAATACAATCAACCTGTAAGAGGGTTAATGAACCGAAAGTCAAAGGTGAGAAAACAATGCTCTGTGTGACAGGGAACTAGAGAGAAATAGGGACAGCTCATCCAGCAGCTGCAGATAGGTTGGAAACCCATGACACTTTTGTGCAGTGGAGAACTACTCAGCTATACAGAAGGAAAACCTTGAGTCTTTAGTAAGTAAATGAATGCAGTTCATGATCAAGCTCAGGGGTAAAAAGATTCAGAAACACTTAGGTAGATAGCGGGTTGCCCCCTAATCTAAAAACTAAAGGAGTTAGTGGAACCAAAAATGTGCAAAGCACCCTGAGAAAGTGAAGGGGGAGGAATTGTCTAAAAAAGGAAGGCAGAAGACATTGTTAATAGTGTATCAGGATTTAAAAGCCACATTATTCTTAATGCTCTGTTTAGTTTGATCTTATTCAATTCCAGTCTGTCTACTCGTACTAGATTTGAAAGCACAGACAGCTACCCCAAAAATAGCAGGATATGCTATGGTAACTATCCTTAATTTCCTATTAACTTAAACTGAAGCCCTGTATTACTTACACTATCTTACTATGACTGATTTTATTTGAATCTGGTTTGTTAGATTGCTGTTTGGTCTTGACTGATTTTATTTGAATCTGGTATCAAGTCTGACAGTAGAGGCAACTACTCTGAAGAGGACAAGATTCAGTAGGATACCCATTATAGTTTGATTATTAACTGCTTTTGAAGTCCTATAATGTCTCCAATGTTTTGTTTTTATTAATATTGTTATGTACCTCTCTGTTCAATCATACTGTGTCTGAAGATATAGACAATTCTATTGAAAATAACAAGAGACATCATAGTAACTACTGTAGATCACCTAGTATTGTGGTTTTATATATTTTTTTCATTTCATGTGTTTCTAGGAATTTGTTTTGTTGTCTTGTTTTGATTTATTTTTCCCTATAATACAGAAAGGATAGGTATAATGTAGAGACCCATGCATGTGTAGAACTTCTAAACAGCTTACAAGAATTGATTATTGTAAAAAAAGAGAGGAAAAGAAAGTATTATAAAGGATATAACTGCATGGATGCTTAAGTGTGTAAGATTGATACTCATATTACTAAGTTTTTGTTGGATAGCTGAACAGAACTGTTTGCAGTCTCACTATTTAAATGCCCACTTTGTATGCTTTACTTATGCAACTTGAACAACTACTTCTAAGAGGAAAATATGTAATAATCAACTAGTGACTTCTTACTGTGTTTTTTGAAATTATGTATTTATTATTTCTACCCTCTTTCTGTATATATATATATATAAAACAGCAATTTTCTTCACCTCTTGGAGAACATAGAATATTAAAAAGAAAAATACAACTGGGCATGTTGTTGTACACCTGTGATCCCAGTACTCAGGAAGGTGAGGCAGGAGGTTCACTGTGAGTGAGATGCCAGCTTGTGCTACATAGAAAGTTTAAGACCAGCCTGCACTACACAGTGAGAACTTGCTTCAAACAAACAAACAACAGAAAGAGAAAAGAAACTTTCTGTCTTTATCTATGAAATCAGTGTTACCCTGATACTTCTATTAGACAAAACAGTATTAAAAAACATAATTACATTTACTATTGACCAGGTTCTCACACATTATAGACACAGCAACATCCAACCATGTTTTTTGAAAAATGAATGTAGTAACATTAAAAAATATATATATATCTTGATCAAGGAGGATTTACTCTACCAATTCAAATTGGTTCAATATTTTGAAATCATTTATCTTGTGTACCATTAATAATCATAGAATAAAAATTACATTATTACCTGAGTAGACACAGAAAAGAAAATTGAAAAAGTAATGAAACTTCTTAACAAACTAGGTAAAGAAGTAAAATTTCTCAATACGATGAAGTACATCTATGAAAATCTACAAAAAACAATTAATGAAACCCTGCATGGTCTTCCAGTAATATATGGAATGAAGCAAGAGTGTTCACTTTTACCAATTCTATGCAACACTGTACTAGAAGTTTAAGAAAGTGAAGTCTGGAGATGAAAAAATTGCACAGCAGAAAGTAAGAAGTAAATTCTATTTAGTCAGAGATAGTACCACCTGTGCACTGAATACCCTAGGTAAACCACAGAACATAACCACTCCCTCTGCAAAAAATAAAAACATGGTTAGAACTAATAAAAAAGTTCAGCAAAGACACATGAAACATGTTACAATAGTTTGATTTCTATATCCAGTAATGAATACTTTGAAAATTATTGTAAGCAATTCAATTTTCAATACAATTAAATAACAAGGGTTGTTTTAAAAAGAAAACTTTGAGAAAAGAAGTGTAAGACTTGTGCACTGAAAACAATAGAACACCGCAGGCTGAAAGTAAAGTCCGCATGAAGAGTGCAATATTCCATGACTACAGATCAGAGGATGTATCTCTGGTCATGAGGATGAGCAATTATTCTACAGATTCAGGTCATCTTGATGGAAAGCCCAGCAGAATGTTTCTGAAGAAGTTGACAAACTGATTCAAAAATTTCCATGTGAAGGACCCAGAATAATTGTAACAGTCGTTTAAAAGAAAAATATGAAGGGACTTTCTAATTTTGAAGTGTACCATAAAACAATAATCAAAACAGTATGGTTGGCATAGAGTTAGACACATAGTTGCCTGAGATGAGAAAATAATAATTGCACTTCTAGTTGATTACATTAATTGATTTTTTATGCCTATAGCAAGATAATTCATGGCTAAAAGACAGATTTTTCAGTAAGTTTTTCTAGAAAAATTATCCATATGCAATAGTAACATTTTTACACTTCATTCATATGTACACTCAAATATTTTTAAATGGATTATAGAATTAAATGAGAGTTAACACTGAATGTCTTAGAAGAATATATACAGGGAAAAGTCTTCAACAAAAAATTTAAGAACAATGCTCAAAGCAAAATTCATTAAAAAAGTTAAATCCCATCAAAGAACTACATATTGAAAGACATTATTATGCAACCGAAAGGCAGGTCAGACTCAAAAAATACTTATAAATGATAAATCTGATAGGGGATGGTGATGGGTTCTAAATTTCAATAGAAACGAGTAAATATTTCACAAAGGAGGATGAGCAAAAGATTAAAATGCCTACAAAACAATGTTCAAATTATTAGTCATTAAGAGCTTTCAAACCACACTTTGTTTTCTCTTGCACAATGAGTGAATTAGCTATAATCAGAAAGATAAGCAACAAGTGTTGGTGAAGCTGTGGAGACAGGTAATCCTTAGTCACTCTTGGCAGGAATATGATACAGTGTGGACACTTTGTAAAACACTTTTGGAGTGTCTTAAAAAGTTTTCTTCAATTCCACTTCTGGGTATCCATCTAAGAAGATGAAGGCACACATTTGCCATCATATATTTATAAGCAGTGTGATTCACGATAATGAATACACGGAAATAAATCCTTCAACTAGTGAATGAAGAAACTGTGACAGGAAGCACAAAGGTAAGGAATGCTGAAACAAGGTACAGGGTGAGGGACCTCAGTAATATGCCTAGTCTGTACCAGTCCACCTTCTTCTCCAAAGGGTCATCCTGTCCTATCACCTTTGCACTCCATAAGATTTGGGTTTTAGCTATTCAACTCTGTCCTTGTAGAACAAAAGCAGACATAGATGATTTGTAAATTAAAGGCTATACCTGGTAGCCAATGCAGTAGATTTATAAGAATAGGATTTGGCCTGTGGGCAGAAATTTGTTAATGTCTGTGCTAAGTGAAAAGAGCCAGATGCCAAAAGCTACTTCCTGCATGAATCCCTGTCTGAAATGTCAGAAAACATGAAACAAGGAACAGAGCTTGAAAGGAATGGAATGAAATGATATCTTCGGAGTGAGGAAAATATCTTAAACTTAGATTTTGCTGAAGGTTATGCAACATGAAATATACTAAAAAATTTAGAGTTTGAAATTTGAAATGAACAATTTTATGGTATGCAAATTAAGTCTCACAATGTTAATCAAAAGACTGCAAGTAAATATTACACAATATTTTCATTTGATAAACATGTATAAAAGACATATGGTTGTAATATTATGTGGAAATCTCTTCTGTATTATTAAACTATCTCATAATAAAACATGTGAAAATGTAATTATGTTAGGTTCTAATCCATCATTTTGAATACAAGTAACGAGAGACTCAGTGGTTCCATTACTCATTCAAAATTACATAGCCAATTAATGCAGAGTCAGTACTCAGATTCAGGCCTCCTTATGTTCATTTTCTTCCCACTGAGTTTTGTTATTTTATTTACGTGGTAGTGAGAAATGGAGGCAATAGAAAATACTATTTTTTTTGTTCTATTTTTCTTCTGATTTCTTCATGTTGATCTGATTCATAATAAACTTGTTCAGAGAAATAATAGTGAATTCTTAGAAGTTTAAAGGGATAAATTCAGTGTTAGATATGAAAATGCTATGTTTTCAGAAAAAATAAGTGTTTAATAAATCATTGGGATGTTGGAATAATGAAAATATATTTTAATAGCGTGCTGGATTATTCTTTTCTATTGGGTCAATTTTCTTCTAATATTTAGTGGCAGTTTGAGCATTAATTCAATGACCCAGTTTCCCAAGGGTTAATATCTTCAGTTAGGTATCTGTGATATTTAAGCATGCAGAAATTATTTTGAGAAAATTTGAAAACTTGCTATGAAATGTTAATGTGCTTTTTGTATATGTGTGATCTTTTCATCTTTTAAATACCAGGGCCACAGTCACCACCCCTTAGAAAAAAAGAAACATTTTAATTCATTCCTGTTTGTACATATTTTTGAAAATTTAGAATTACTTAAATGTTAGAAGTATGCCAGAACATTAACAAAGATGGAAAGTTCAGAACACAGGGTGGTTACTTATTATTATTCATATTGATTACATTTCATTTATATGTTTGCCTTTGACATTTCTTCATATTGGAAAGAGTCATTAGCATGATTACTTTCTATGTTGATTTATATAGTTTGCTTCTTTGGTTCTAGAATACTGACTTTATTTCTCATGGAGAATACCACAGACTGTTAAGTTTAGCAATCTATTTCCCAAAAGTTTTGTGCCCAAATCATATTTTTTTTTACTTTCAAAATTTTGTTTACAAATGTTCATGTGCTTAGTCTTTGCAAAAGAAAGAGTAAGATGTAGCAATATCATGCTTCAACATGAAATTTGGAGCATATTTGCAGCCATTTCCCAGTTCCATAAATCTCATCCAACTCAATTAGAAAACAAAAGTACAAAGCTAAATGAAACAAAACCAAAAAATGAAAATGAAATAAATGCAAATCATAGGAATATATACAGGTTGCCAAGAGGAAGTACTGAAAATTTTATAGAAGAGACCCAAACTTCTTCAGTGGCAAATTGAGTTAATTGGGATAAAATGCTGTTATGTAATGCTACTGTATTAGGTTAGATTAGATGAGAGTGTACTCAAAGACAGCCAAATTTCATTGAGGTTGTTGGTCTTCATTTCTCTCTTTACACTGTGTACACACACGTATATAAACTAGCAGAATGCATGTCCGACTTTGCATTGGTTTTAAACTGCTGTTATTTGCTGAGCATACCTAGTAGCCTGCAAAGTCTGATCTCTGTGATTTAGCTGTCTGTGCTATCAATCCTTTAGGAAACTTAAGGACATTCTTGACTCCTCTAACTAAAATAGGCACTGGAATTTTGGCTTGCCTTTATTTAGTAAAGAGATAATAGATGAGTTTGAAATGACACTTGAAAAAAAATTTTAAGATTCCAAAAAAATTTTTTAAGATTCCAAAAAAATGTTTGTCTTCTGATGAATTTTAATTATGTATGAGAAATGCAAATATATCGTGATTCTGGATATCATATGAAGCTGAATTTTGAATGATTTTGAGGACTTTGTAAATCTATAAATTTGGGAGATACTTTTCTCAAGTCAGAGATATTTTTCTCCCTTTTAAATGATACATAAATCTGACAGAAGAAGCAGCCCTGGAAGAAGATAATGGGAAAGTTGGTAGAGAATGTTTTTAGCCACATAAATCATACCAATTTGTGTCTGAAGACATTTTCTCATTAGTTGGTTTGTATTAGAAGTAGTCCTTGATTTAACTGTGTCTGTTTTTTGGAAGTCTCAATTCTAATACAGCTTTTACAGAATTCTTAACTGTATGTCAGTCACTGTTTGAAGCAAGTAGATTAATTACTTCTCCCAGTAACTCTAGTAAGTAGATGTCAAAGATACACTTAAACTTGTGATGGGATTACATCCTGATAAACCCACTGTATACTAAAAACAGAATACAAATGCATTTAACATATCTAACCTCCCAAGCACACATGTCCTTATAGGTTATTGGGTGTTAACACTTGCAATTGTAGTTGACTGGGATCTGTGGCTTGCTGCCTCTCCCCAGTAAAACAGGGTGACTTAGCCTTGGATAAGACCAAATTCAAGGTATTAGTACAATTTCAATTAGCTGTATATTGTTTTCATATCATCATGAAGTAAAAACCAAAATCCTAAGTCAAACTAATATAAATTAAGGATGTGTCTAACATTACAATTTGGAAAACTGAGCTTTAAATAACTTGCCCACATTTATTCTAATATTAATAAAGAGATAGGATAACAAAGGTATTTTCCACTTACCTTTTAAAAACTGACACTCCACTATAAAAATGAATATTTGAAAGAAACACATCATCGACTTTGAGGGTTGATGCAATATTTGGAACAATGTAAGATTTTTGGAAGACGCATATTCTGAGTTCTACGCTGTTTTGAAGAACATAGTAATAGTCCTTTAGATGCAAAAGTGCTCACTTTTGTTTTAAAAACAAAAGTTGCATTACTTTAGTTATCCTCTGATGCATGTAAACTAATTATTTCCTTGGAAAAGTATCCTCCAATAAACTGTTTTACACCCTCCAACCCCAACACACACACACACACACATACCACAGGAGCACACTCTACTGAAATCCATTTCTCTGTGGCAAATGACATACAAGTATTAGATTCTCAACAATTCATTTGCTCTGGACTTTTGAAAAGGATCACATCCACCTCAATCAGATCTTTAGCCTGCAATTTGTCATTAAACTCAAAGGCCTAAGAACAGTGAGAGTAACTTTCTCTAACTCTGATCTGAAGGTTGCCCTGGCCCTGCCATCCACATCAGCAGGCTGGATAGTCAGCATGTATGAGTCCAGGTTCTTCGACCCCCTACTAATCAGGAAAGAAGCCTGGGTAATGAGAGCAGATTAATGCAGATCTGGAGTTAAGCCTGCGAGGCCACTGAGCTTCCCACACTGGTCAACAAAACAATAAAACTCTTTCAAGGGTGGAGAGGTCAGTACTTACTGTTGATCTATGTGGCCCTCAGCTTCTAGCCCAAACCCATCAGATTATATAAATGCCATTATTCATTATAAAATTGTCCAGCCCTTCTACAGTGCAGCCCTGTAGTATTTGACTCTGTAACCTCTTCTTAAAGTGACTCTTAGGAGTTGACCCCATGCTGTGTACAGAGAACATTTCTTCCCTTTATTTGTTAAACTTATTTTAATCATTAACCTCTTTAACAACACTTTGATCTTCCCCTACCAATGGTCTCAATATCAGAGACAGAAATAATTGACTTGTTGTCCAGAATAACCCTAATAGAAAACCCCACAGGAAAGCCTTCTCCAAAGCAATCTCCTTAGAGGGGGATAAACAGTCTCCATCAAAATCTTGTCGCAACATCCTCCTCACTAGGAGCCAATTCAAGCACCCCACATTACCCAGCTAATTGGCAGACCATTCCAGTTTTCTATGATGAGGCAAATGATTGCATATTTGAGAGTCTAGGTCATATTCTCTGCTCTGAAGTGAGATTTCTGACTACAAAGAGAGGACAAACTAAAAGTTAAGTTAAACAGTGTCACCTTTAATAATCAAACTCTGAAGCTGAGGAGGAGATGCCCAAGAAAAGAAATGTGCCAGAGCCAGGCCAGGCAAGGCCCATTCATATCCACCAGCACATGGGTGATGACAGGAGGCCGGGCCACGGGGGCAGTTGTGGGTGCTGAGATCTGCAGAAGTCCTTTAAAACTACCTCAGGACACATGGCAAAAGCACACTACCCTTTAAATTTTCGATAGTTACCTTCTTTACCTTCTTTTGATGGCAACGGTGAAAAAATATGCCCGTCACTACTAGTTGCTTGACAAATATGTGCCAGATAAGAATACATGGATCTTTCCAGGAACTTTGAATCATGCTAAATTCTGAAGACTTCATTTTTCAAGCTAGAGATCTGCATTAAAACCACTGATTCTTACAGTATGTGGCCCAGCACAATAGCACGAGCATCAGCGGAAGGAGAAACACCCATGCTCAGGTCGCACTCCAAGCCTCTTAAAACAGAAATGTTGGGGCTGCTAATTTGCTTTCAGATCTTGGAATCTATTTTGTTAATGAAAAACAACTGAGTTTCACCTCCCTGCCTTGGCTCCCATTGTCTACACCACATCTGCTTTCACAGCAGCTCCCTGAATCCCTATACTTGATAAAGAGTCTGCATATTGGTCTTGGCTGGCCCAAACTTTTACAATCTCAAGATCCCTGGGGGGGTATAATGGTAACATAATTTTACAATCTCAAGATCCCTGGGGGGGTGTTTGATTTGGGGTGTGTATGGATGTGGGTAGTGTGAGTGTGAGAATATAGAGTGTGCTAGTGTGTCTATGGTCATGGTAACTTTGAAATAATTTATTACACAGAATATAGTTCATAATATTAGAAATCATCTACTGTATTTTTATAAGTGAAACACTCAATCCATCTGGATTTTAAAATTCTATTTTCCCCCATATGCATATTCTTGAGTTATCCTTGATATTCTATAGGACATCAACTCTTCTTTATTGAAAATGACTTGGTCAACACTTGAATCAACACCTGAAATGTTATCAGTCCTGCATGTTGAGTATACACTAATATTTTGGCCAAAAAGGAAACAAAACAAAATAACCATAGTGAAAAAATGGCATTAGTGCTTAATTCTCTCTCCTCTACTGCATCTGCCTGATTTTCAGGTTTTATATTCTCTTTTAAATTTCACATTATCTCCTGAAGGTTTCTGGGCTTCCAGATTTTGTTCCTCTATCTATAGAGCACAGTAAGTTCCTATTTGTTACCAACTCCTTCAAACAAATTTCATATTCTATCTACAACTTTCTTTTTACTTATCCTTTACTTGTGTTCTGTAAGATAGCTTTTGTCTTTCAGTTCTTTAGTAGCAATTTTTAAAAACATTAATAATGTGTTTGCTTTTCTAAATTTTATTAATTCTTTCTGTAAAACTTACAGAATTCCACCATTTATAAAGATAACTAGAGAATTAAACTGGAGTAAATCTTACACAGTGTGGTCAGAGAAGTCATTCTCGTCATGTGGAAAGATATTTGAACTGAGTTTTGAACACTGAGGAGTCAGTCCACTGAAACTGGGAGTAGAATTCCAGGAAGAAGAACCACCTTTGATATGGTATTGTTCCCGATAGGAGATAAAGTTTCAGGCTGCAAGCCATGAACACCACTTTAGATTTTATTCTAGCAGCTGGAGGAAATTTACTACAGAATCTTAAGCAGTGACACCTTTTGATTTAAAGGATCAGTTGGGTTATTAGTGGAGGATGGCTGACAAAGTGATAATTGAGGGAAAAGTGAGACCAGTTAGGGGCATGGTGCAAAAATGCAGGCAGGGCATAGTGATGCCTTGACTGGTTTAATAACAGTAGAAATGGAAGTTGCCAGATTCAGAATGTATTTTGGAGACAGAGTTTCTAGACTCTACTGATGGATTCGTTATACTGCAATAAAGCAAGTGAGTTATATCCCAGAGGATTTAGCCATTTAAAGGCAGACTCTCTAAACCTAAGCTGCCTTAACTCAGTTGAATACATTGCTAATAGTGCAATTCTATTCCAGGGCATATTAGGGCAGGTGTCCTTTATAATCTCTCAAATAGCACCTATAGGTGGACTGAGTGCACGATTTAACGCTCAGTAACTCGCTTAACGAATTTCAAGTCTTTTCTCAACCACATGCCAAACAAAGGCTAATTATGCTTGCTAGGTGATCGCAATTTAATGTGAAATAAATAACAAAAGGCCAACATACAGAAGTAAAATTACAAAAAAAGCTAGAGGGAAAACTTTAAAAAGGAAAAAATAAAAATTTAAAAATAGTTTTTGTTCATTTGTCTGTTTGGTTCCCTCAGTCCATGCAACCTGATTTTGGCCTTTGAGACTTTTTACTTTGACCTCCATGATCTGCTCACATCCCACTGAGTGCACTCAGTTAGGAGGCAGCTGGCCCAAGAAAAATGCAAACCCCTTTAACTTCAGCTGACTTTCCTATCACTTTCAAAACAACCACAGTCACAACAGCAGTCACAGTAGCAGCAGCTATAAAATCCCTGGCCTGACTTTCTCTCCTTTTTATTTTACTCCCCTCCTATGGCAGTGAACACAAAGGACAAATCTGTCATTAACTATTTGCAAATGATCAGTTACTCACTGCAGCTGTTTGCTCACCCAATATCCATACCAAGCACAGCTGCTCAGATGTGCCAGCCCAGTTTGGCCGGACTTTTCCTCACCCACTCCCAAAAGCTTCAGGAAGATCAGGGCAAACCGAGCCCCAAACTGGCAGGATACAGTGTGAGTTTCCACTCCCAAAAGGTCCCCACATTTCCACTTCCCCCAGGCATCACTGCATCATACACGGAGACCAGGAGACCAAGAGGCCCTTGACAGGCAGCCTGACCACCCACGGACACTGCTGGTCTGAGGACGAGGGGTGATAACTGTGAAAAGGTTTCTGGCCAGTTCCTAAGAAAAGCAGCCTTGCTGCTGCCCAGGGTCTTTTGGTCGGATTTTTAAAAGCAAGCAGCTTTGTGCTTTCACTTATTAATTTTCGCCAGCTTCTAAAGGTCAACGGCCTGGCAAGCCGAGATTCACAAATAACAGGTGCAGAGACTCCACCGTTTGCCTCCATGGGACATCGCACTGTCACTTTTATTTACTGAATCAATCCACCAGTGTCCAGCAGGAGAACAACAGCTAAATGGCCATTAATTGTGGGCTGATGTGCAGATGAAACAAATCTCCAAAGGGACTGTAAACCTTTGTTCCTTCCCCTCCTCCTGCTCCAGCTATGGGATTGGCAGTAAATCACTCAGCAGCCACATCTCCTTATACAAATTTACCATTTGGATTGTCTCTGATGAGCCAGTACAGACCTGTCTCTTTTCCTTTCCTCCTTTCTTCCTTCCATCCTTCCTTTTTCCCTCCCTCCATTACTTCCTTCCTTCCTTCCTTCCTTCCTTCCTTCCTTCCTTCCTTCCCTGGTTTTACTTATTTTTCTCATTCATTTTCATCTTCCCTTTTAGGATCTGTCATTATTTTTCCTCTCACAAAAATGTTCATCCTCCTACATATAACTTTGTATTAAATTTAATTCCTGTCTAATGGTGCACTATGAGCAATATTTAGCTCATAGCTGAAGATTCCACTCAGACTACCATCTGCCTTTGCCCTTCTTTCCCATATGAATACGTAGACACAGGAGTATGGCGTATGGGTACAGCTGGGATTTCTGTGAAATAAAAAAAGAGAAATTTATTCTTCAATGAGGCTACTTCTCTGCTCCTCTTTTCTTTCATTTTCAGAAAAGCCATTTAACTCCTCAGAGTCCAAAAAAAATGTTTAATTAAAAGGTAAAAGGGAATTTGAAAGTAAAGAATAGATAAAGAAGAACTACTGTGGATCTGAGCATGGTCAAAGAGTCCAGGGAACCCACCATAAGATTTTGGTACTATCTTTAGGACTTGGACAGCCCTAACTTGGCCCTTGTGGCCAATCATTGGTGAAGTTTGATTTGAGGCATTGAGAGAGGCAGTCCTCAGCTCCATAATCCATTCCCACACTGGTCTCAGTAAGGAACTCACATCCATAATAAATTGCATTTCTTCCATTTTTGTATTAAGTATAATCTTTTTCTTTCATATGCCCTTTACAAATAATGTATGTTTCACTGTAATCAGTCACCCACACCTTAACATAAAGAATTATTCTATGGCCATGAGGAAGATTGAGAGAGCAGAAAATTATTGGTTGAATGGATGAGAGTGACTGTTTATGGAAAGTCCCAGAGAAGAAATTTCCTAAATTCAGAAATGGTGAAGGGCAGGGGGTAGGCAAAGTAAAAAGGGTAAACCTTCCATATTTCATCCCAGCATTAAAAATGAGCCTGGGTGCAAGTGCCAATAACCTAACTTTATAGGCTGGGGATGAGATGCAAATCATGCTTGCTCAGTGAAAAACTTGCAAATAGATAGAAGTCCATCCCAGCGCGTTATTCATATCATGCATTTTTGTAGATGCATGGCATAGGACATTGTCTGGAACACCGGAAGCAGCACAACTAACTCCCAAAAGTGTAATAAAATATTGATGACTAAGAATGTTCACAGATGGGATTTCCTGGTTATTCAAAATTCCAAGGTACATGAAAGATAACCAGATTTTAAAAATTCATATTGAAATGTATATTTAATGTTGTTTCCTTAATAATGTTTCTATAAAATGATTTGTAGAGGAAACAGGGTAGTTTTAAGAATAGTCACTGAATCCAGATAGCCCAGCATTTATGCCTGACCTCTTCCATGTATTAGTGGTGAAACTTAGGGTGCCTTAAGCTTTCATTAATTTATTCAATTTACAGTTTCTAGAGCTACAAGAATAAACAGAAATTGATATTGGCTGTTTGTCCATCAGACTAAGAACCTGTTATGGGTGTAGTCAGAACTTGATTCCTTCACATTTAGAGAGACTCAGTGAAATTCAGATCTGTTAAAGACCCAGAGACAGTTACCCTCACTGTGGGTAATGTTCTTCTTTTATTTCCACGGTTTTTTTTGTTTCTTTTTTCACCATGATGTTTAAAATTTGGTGAGTGTTGTAGTCAGTGTTGTGAGAACAACCTGTGAGAATCAGGACTCATAATTTATAATATTATTTTATGATGGTCACCCAGACTTAAACACAAGAAAGTGCAAGAAATCTATCCACAACACTAAAGACTCAGAATATTCAGCCAAGGGCCTGGATTCCACAGCAATGCCCTGCATGAATCCAAATGAAAACCTAGAGCCCATGACGATGCCTCCCACGAGTACAGCTGGAGGTCTAGAGCCCACAAGAAGGACTCACGCCAGTCTGTTTTAAGGATATACACTGGGAAGACCCAAAGGTCAGTGGTGGAAGCTAGAAAGTCTATGCCAGTGGCAGAAGGAGCTATGCTTGTAGGTTAAGGGTTCTGCACTGGAGCTTAGAAGTCATGCTCAAAACAAGGACTAGGGCTGCCCTGAAAAGCACCACAGCCATCCTCAGTGAAACAGAAGTCCCAAGCTCCTCCAACAATAAGAACAGTCGAGTATATGCCAGAAAGCCAACATGACAAGTTTCTCCTGGAGATTAAACAGCACACATCTTCCCGTCAGGAACCAGGAAGCAATGCTCAATGTAAGGACCAGAGCTTGCCCAAAGTGAACCACAACTACTTGTACCAACAAGGTCCTGATGATAATGGTTGAACTCTCACTGCGGAAGCTAGTCTTGATGAGCTCCTTCAGGAGAACCAGTGGCTTGAAACAGCAACATTTAGGAGAATCCATAATGCCTAGCTCTTCTTCTATATTTATGCTGGCAACTTTCTTCAGGTGGAACATCTAGGCTCAGCACCATGCTGATTTAATTCAGCTGGTGTTAAACTGTCCAACAGTTTTTAATCCATAACAGTAAATAACAGAGTTGAAGAAATATTCACTGAGTAATTGGTTGTTGTGTGAAATCTATTTGTGAGTGAGTGTAGCAAAGCTCAGGAAAAGAAATTTTTGGGATGAGTCCTAAGCAGAATGTTTGTGGTTCTCAGAGCAGAAAGATTGAGTTTTTCTGAGGAAGATAGAAAGGCAACATGATAGAAAAGCAGAACAAAGTGAAGTGTGGAAGAAGAGTCCAAGTACTGAGGATTCAGGCCCCAGTAAAGTCTCTTTAAAGGGAACAGTCTCAGTATGTTTGAAACAGTGGTATTAGTTCAAGCATCCTTGAACATTTGGGGGTCTCATAACTGTTAGACATTGTGTGAGCCATCTATGTGCTACTAAAAGCTCAGTTGGAAAGTAGTTCTGTGAATTCTAGTTAACTAGATAACATCTCCTCAGTTTTCTTCTCTCAGAAAACAGATATTTTACATTCATTTTCTTTAAACTGTCTCCAGCTTTGAAGTTCTGATTATCAAAGATAATGATGGACATGCAAAGGGTACAGAGGGTTGAGCTGGGGAACAGGTTGCAACATAGCACAGAACTGACTTGGATTTTTGCGTTTCCAAAATTCATGCTGCCAATTGAAAATTGTGTTGTGTGACTTGATAAAAACTATAAACTAGAATCTTGCTGTACCGCAGATTGTTATTACTGAGAAGAGAGAAATATTGAGCTTTCAACTGAAGATTAATCCATATAATTTCATAAAACACAAAAATAGAGAAATTCCAAATATAGGGCATTTTAGTTTCAAGTGTTTTTTAAAAAAACTCTTTAATTAAAGCCAATCACAAAATTATACATATGCCAAGGAGCTGGGAACTAACTTTGAAGGTTTAAGGACAATGCCAGCTTTGTTTGCATGGAAACCAGACGGAGCTTGAACTTTATGTGTGGAGTGGAGCCAGGTTCTGAGTAGTGATGAGTTATGTTTGATCCCTATTTGAATATTTATGTAGTTGAATATATTTCTAGTATAAATAGTTAAAGGAAATCCTAGGCTTGAAGAAACCAGTAGGAGTTTTTAAAAAATCAAACATAGGAGAGAGAGATTTCATTGTTAAAATTCATGTCAGTGATATAATCCTTCTGAAAAGAAGATATCACACTTATGGCGTAGCTTATACTCAGAGGCCTTCCAAGGTCCTGAGCGTTAGTATAATTTCATTTCTGTGTAACAGAAGGATCCTTAAAAGCAGAAAAAAGTGATTTGTTTTCCATTTTGCTCCATGGTCCAAGTTGTTATGTTTAAATTGAAAACATACCTGGATTGTCATGGAAACTATGAATTAATTTGATAGTTCATTTGTCAACAAAATTAAGTTTGTAGAACATCATATGCAACATTAAGTGTTAACTAGAAACAAAAGAAAATTTCTGTCCTTGTAAAGTTTATTAACTGATATCTAAATAGTAGGCATGAAAAGTAATCCATGTACCACATAAAAAGAAAACTCAAGCCAGCTCTACAAAGACAGGAAAAATTGAAAAGCGATGATGAAGTTGAGACTTAAAGTAAAACTTTATTAGTAATTCCTGAGAACTTGGGGAAAGTTTCAACTTTCATGAATGGAGGAGCTAATCAATCTTCAACTTTTGCCTTTGTTTCAAGAAAACTAGCCAAGATACAAGCTTTACTAAGTTTTTGATGATGAGAACTTCACTGGCAGTACTTTGTTAAAAATCTCCAGGGTATGTCAAGCCTCAACACCATTAAGAGACTGGACATAAATATTCTTAAACTTTTGATCATTTCAAGGGGGTTCAGTGGGATAGAAGATTCTTTTATGCTGGAAATTCTTATGTCATTGTCCAATGTAATACATGACACACTTGTCATATTCCCAAGAAAATGTCCCCTTGTCTTTTAGAAATTCAGCCCTAAAGGTCTCTCCTATGATACATGACCTAGAAGACAGATAACTAGGGAGTTTATCTGAGTAAAGGAATCTAGGATTTTATTGCTTTCTTATGTAGCTACCTCCAGATCTTGAGAAGAAGTTGCCATTTAGTTAGAGAGATTAAACCAGGAATGTACTTTTTTCTATCAAAAAAAAAAAAGGCCTGGAGCTCATAGTTCTGGGTTTCTGTATCTTGCCTGAAGGTAGAGTTTACTTCTTTAGAATAATCCAACCATATATCTGGATCTAGGTTATTCACACTTTTGAGTTAATGTGCAGTTCCCAGTGTAAGAGAAATTTTCTCTTATTAACAGTGCATGGTCTACACTGCTCTATGCTGCTCATCTCCTCCCAATATTCTGGGAATTGAGCAGTTATAGTTAAAGCTGCCTAGATTAAATTCAGACAAGGATTAAGCTGACTAGAAAACCTGGGTTGTGAGGTAGAAACAGCCCCCTCCCATGTTTAAGGAATTTATGGAGTGTACCTTCCCTGGGCATCTGCTGCCCATATTAGGAAGCACCTTCCGCTGCCCAACTCTAGACCACCCTATAGTCGCCCCCTCCAATGAATGTAGAAAGCCATTTAAACTAACCAATGCCATCTGCTTCTGTGACCACGCTTGCAAAGACTCCTCCTCTCTTTGTTCGGTAGTTTAAAAGCCATGCTCCGGCACACCTCGTGGCTCTCTGTTCCTGTGTGTTCATTGAGCCTCACGCATGCTTGGACAATAAAACCCCTTGCATATTGCATGAGATGGCGTCTGTTGACTTCTTCCTACACGCGGCAGGCATCTCAACCACCACATCCAGGCAACAGTGGGTACAAATTTTACCAGGAAACTTACTAATGGGTTTCAGCATACAGTAAAATAACTCTAGATATCTAACAGATCAACATGATAATAACATCTCATTATAAACCTGGAAAGAGGAAAAAAATAATAGCCACTACTTTTCATGGGATTTGATATATTCACAGGATTTTAATTTGAAACTCATGTTTGGTAAATACTTTCTCAAGGGAGAAAGCAATGATGGACACACTGAAGACACATCCTGGCTATGGGTGAGAATAAGACCAAAGATCTGTCAGGGACTAGCCATGCCAAGAAAGTGCAGTTGCCTTTGCAGTTCAGAGACTTACTAGGTTCTGACAGGAAATCATCATGTTTTGGCCATTCTACAAATTATAAAATTTGAGATAAAACCTAAAATTATGGACCTGAGCTTGTTATTATGAATGGGATCTTTATGTAGATTGGAATCTGAAGGGAACTCAGTTCACAGCAAAAGCAATTGTAATCATGACTATTTTAGTGTGTTAGACAGATTTAGCTTCTATTCTTGTGATCAGGATAGCTCATGCTCAATTGAAAACCATCCATCATTGTACTGTAAGCTAAATCCAGCCTCCAGGCTCCTCAAGGTCTCTCAACACGCAATGTCCACTCCTTTTAATGCAGCAGGCTTGCTTGCCTCCTCTATCTGACAATCCTGTCCTCATAAAATCTTGACATTCATATCCACATGCTTTCAGACTTTCTTGCCTTTGAAACTGTTTGTTCAGAATTCCCTCCCTTTTCTTTCCTTCTTCTTTCTTTTTTCTTTCTTCATTCTTTCCTTCCTTTTCCTCTTCTCTTTTCAACTAACTCCAATTTAGCTTAGGATTCTATTCAAGCATTTCTTCTATTGTAAGGGACACACAGGACTCTCTCTAGGATTAGTGTTTAAACCTCATCACAAAAGTGTTTGTGTCCCATTTGCCACTTTATTAATTTAATGAATATTTTTTCAGCTACTCTTATGCATTACTTATAGGATATTATTAGCATTTACAATACAAAGCATGTAATATAACAGCTCTTTTTTTTTCTATATGAGTTCCCCACTAGGCTAAATTTCTTGATGATAGGTTTTATTTTAATCATCTATATATCCCAAAAACTAACATGGTTCTTGTTATTTAGTAAAGTACTCAGTTATCTGATTTATGAACTGATTGAACAAGTATAAACATATTTCATGGGCCCCTGATTCTGAATACAGTAATACCTATGTGCCTCAATATAGGATCACATTTCTATTAATGCAGTTTGTGTTTCAGGAAATTTGGAAAACTATTCATTTACCAAATCAATTTTGGATCTATAATTCAAAAATTTCCACTATTCTAGCATTTCTTCATAACATCTTTGTTTCTTGTCTTTCAAACCATTTCCTTAGAAGCTAAACTTTGACACTTCCATTCCACTACCCCATTCCCAGGTAGATGAAGTAGAAATAAGAGGCTAGAGAGGACTTCTTAAAGATCACATGTTTTCTTTGTGCTATGAGATTACTAGGAAGGGTGAATCACTCACAAAACATTCATATTTCATATTAGATTCCACAATTTACAAATTTTAGATCTGAAGAGATCTTACAGGTTACCTAATCCTATAACTTCTATTTTATTTTTTTAGAAATCTTCTCAGCTGTATTTAAATGCCTACAATGGTTTTGAGACACCCTGTGTCTCAAAATATTTTGAGGAACTGTTATTTATTTTTTTACAGTTGGTTTTAGTTGCTGTTCTAGATTTATTTACATTCTGTCCTGTTAAAACTTCTCTGTGCTGGAAAGTCATTAGAGTAAGTAATAATTAACTCACAGCAAGTTCCCAAACCTTTTAGAAAAATAAAAATGTGTTTTGTGTTTGTTGTTCTTTTGTTTTGTTTAATTTTTTTTTATCCGAGAGCAAGGTTGCTGAGGTAAAGTTTAATGTCAGTATGTGCATCTCCAGGTTCTTGTCCTGTTTTCGCTTCTATGTGGCCCAGGGAAAAGGGAGAGGGCTAATAGTTCTCAGAGCAATTAGGGACTCTCTTGGCAAGTTTCTGCTCTGCTGAGCTTCTAGAAGCTTTAACTCAGCCCTCTGGGTAATTAACTTTGCTGTTGGATCTTAGCCATTGACACATTTTACTTTCTTAGTTGGTGTCAGTTAATCAACACTTACAGAGAGCCTGCTGTGACAGAACTCTGTTCTAGGTTCCTACAAACGTTAACCAACAATGGCCACGGCATTCACATTCCACTCCTTTCTTTTTCTTTCCAGGAGGAAAGGAAGAGAAGAGGGAGAGAAGACAGAATGCAGAATGGAACTCTCAATTTCTTTTTGTAAATCTTTCCATGAACTTTGCGAAGCATCCTGAGCACAACCTGTTCCAACTGGAAATCTCTGGGGTTAAATATCCTTTGAGACGCAACCACATTATCTTTGATCATTGCACAGGAGCATGTATGACTTGATAGGCTAACTCTGTGGAGAAAATGCTAGATGTCTGCTCCACATACTGAGTTTGTCACTCGACAGGCTATATTGGAGTCCTAAAACAAGATCCTCTTATTCACAGTATGCTTGCCAATGGTATTCATGTTTTAGCTTTCCTCTCAATTATATACAAGATATTTGAATGCTAAATTTTTAAGAGTACAGGGGTTTATGCCTTTTGTTAGAAATAAATGGTAGGAAATAAAATCTACACAAATGGCAAGTGGACACAAATGGCTTTTATTGTATTTCTAGTAATTATGCTACTTAAGTAACTAGCTTTCTTCTTACCATGGCTTTATCTTTCTGCTGTTTGCCTAAAACACAGAGCAATAAAACAAAACAGTGAAAATAATATAAAGTTTTGTGAACTTGGGTAGTGAGAGTCTTGGAAGGTAAATGGTTGTTGAAATTTTCAAAATCTGAATATTCGATTCAGATTAAATTCCAGTGTTATTCCTAATTCAGCATTGGTCAGATGGTGTCCTATCACTATTATTTACCTCTTAAACATAAATGTAAGTTTTTAAGTGAAACAAAATAGATATCAGACTTGAGCTGTGGTTAAAATTAGTAACCAAATGTACCAACCATAAGAATTTTGCTTGATGGAGTTTTGTATTTCCCATGTATCATTATTTCCGAGACATGTCAATTGCTCAGTTGCTTTAGGGAAGGAAATTGTGTTTCTATGTGTTTTCCCAGAGAGAGAGAGAGAGAGAGAGAGAGAGAGAGAGAGAGAGAGAGAGAGAGTCTTTGGGATCAACAAACATATTCTGAGAGTCAAATAGAACAGAGTGAAATCGTATTTAAAACCCATGGGAAATAGTTTGCTATTAGCAACATCTGGCAATCCAATGTGGCAATAGCTGCAAATTTTGTTTTGAGAACAAATGGAAGAAAAGATGCTTTAAAAAGGTAAATTTGAAAGCAAGAAGAGAATAAAAGAAAGTGAAAGAGGCCTTGAAAGATTTGGGGGATGCAGGCAGGATATTTAGTAAATGGAATAGCAAGTCACAGTTCAAGAAGTCAAAACCTCAGTAAGAGACATCAGTAAAACTCCACGGTATCCAGGCACTGGCTGCCAAACTGAAATTAAATAGTTTATTATTTCTCTGGCTCTTCCTCCCAGTAATGCTGTGTTTTCCCTCAATAGTGGAGCACTTTGCAGATGCAGATTTATCATGGAAATGAGTGTTCAGTCACAGCTTATGGGTGACCTCATGTGCAAGTTACCTAGTTTGCACAGCTTCTGCTTCCAGAGGCAAAGGGCAGAGGCTATGAGGGATGGAGGCCTGGACGTGTCCCGGAGCGTCATTGACCTTAATCTGAAGGTGACTGTCTAGCTTATTCTGGGATAGAAATCATTCTTCTTCCCCACACTTTTCCGTAGGACACTCTGCTTTGGGTTCTTCAGGGTAGGCACAACATTTCAAAACCCTGGAAAGTGAGAGTGTATCAACCATAAATCCTATGGCATAGATAGTTCTGTTCTGAAAGTTCTGTGACATCTTTGCCCTTTTACCCATCTGGCTGTCTCCTTTTGTTCAGTGATACATGAAGTTCAGAGTCTGGGCCCTTAGGAACAGTGAGAAGCCATGACCATCCTGTGTGCTGTCCTCCCCCCAAGGGGTACATCTTCATTGCATGGTAAAAGCCAAAGTCTTCTCAGGCTGCTCTGGCTTGGTGTTTGGCTCCTGTCAGTTAGCTCCATTGCTGAAACAAAATATTTCTTTCAGCTGTAAGTTTAAAGATTTTAGTCTGTAGTCTCTTGACCCTACTGGTTTAGGCCCGTGGCGAGGTTAAATATGGTAGGGATCGTGTGGTGGAGCAATTCTGCTCAGCTCATCAGCTGGAAGCAACGAAAAGAGGGGAGGGGCCGAGGGTCTCAGAATCTTCTTTAAAGACATGCACTTGGGTACCTAACTTCCTTCTTCTATGTGCACATCTTAAAGGTTTCGCCATTTCCCAGGCCTACTGATGCCAGTGATTCAATCGAGCCTTCCATGTGGCCTTTGGTGAACATTTAAGATTCAACCCTTAAAGCCCCTTAGGCTGATCCTGTGACAGAATTATGTTGGTCCAATTGTGTTGGTCCTCTCTTGCATAGAGAATAAAGGGTGGTAAAGAATCAGGGGACTTTCTGACTGAGCCAACGACCCTTTTGGGTCCTTGTACCTCCTGTTTCATCTCTTCCTAACTGTGGAGCATCTGTGTAGACTTTCCCTTCACATGCATTTGCTTACTGCTAAAAGAATCCCCTGAATGTTTGGAGAAATAGGTTGGTGCTTGCTTTCATATGGATGTTTGACTATTTAAGGAAATTCAACCCCAAGGAAAATCAGCTTTCATTAGAAGAACAGCATAGTTTGGCGTTCACTGCATACCTGATCTATGGAGGTGAGGGTTCTTGGGTAGCTGTTACTCCTCTACTTGCTCTGGATGAGACCTCCAACAAATTAGTTTCCTGAATTGTAAAGTGCATTGTACCAGAGAAGAATAAGCTAACATATGTACAATGGACAAACTACAAGTGGAATTGTGTTTCACTTGTATCACTGTGTCCCAGGTATAGTAAAGAGTGTTTATGTTTGTTGCTTATTTTGTCTACACAGTGTTGTATTTCACAGATCAGGGTAACACTTGAGTAAGAATCAAAGACAACATTTAAACCTTATTTACAGATCCTGTACTTTCCCCACCATGCAAGTATTTTAGCTAAGGAGATGGTAAGTTACATTTTTAAAATTTGTGTCAGGACAATAGACATAAGAAAGCATATCTGCTGTTCTAGGTAATGGATAATATCTTTTCATTACTCACTCTGTTGTTAGGTATTACGTGAAATCATCAATATTTCATTTTATTGTTATAAGGACCCTACAAGGGATTGTTGCTTATTATTTGCATTTGACAAAATAGCATTTGCATTTGACAAAATATTATTTGCATTTGACAAAACTTTTTTATGTATATTTATAGTTACTAAGTTAGTGAGTGAAGAGGGCGGATTTCCCAGTCTTGTTTAAATCCCAATTCTCACAAAGTATCTGTTGTAAAATATACTGAGCGCTGCATGATTGAAAGGATGATGTACTAAATGGTAACTGGGATTGTTTATGGTTAAAGGAAATCAGAAGTACCTGAGCAATGGATTCCTGTACTGCAATTTTAAAAACTTTGGTCTTAAATAAAAAAAAAACAGTATTAATAATTCAGAAGCTTGTGTGTTTTCTATACTTCTGGAACACCATTATCATTATTGTCATTTCAACAATAACCTAATGAGCATTACCCTGCACATGTTTTTCAGTAATCTCATATGCAATATCTAATCTCTCCATCACATATCTTTGATACAGTGAGGCTCATTTCCACTTGAGACATAAGAAAACAGACAAAGAACAGGTCAAAGCCAGTTAAGTGTGAGACCCAAATCTCCTGATGGTAGACTCTGTTCTTTTAACTTTGATTCTTGTCAGCTTGTAATAAAAACACAGAGATGCATTGGGGGGTTGTTTTTCTCCTGTTTACCTCTAGTAGCAATTTTCAGTTAGTGGCTAAGATTTAAAGTGTTTGCCCATTTGAAAGCAAAACACGTGCTGTAGAATAACAAAATAATAATACAATTTTAAAACCCATCCTAATTATTTTTTTAGTTTTAATGTTTTTTTAATCAAACAGACTTGGAGCAGTTGTTTTGTATATGTAAGTATCTGACAGAAGGCAATGTGTGTAACATGGTCTCTGATCTTATGCGTTTGACATTTCATTAGTAAAATGGATACAGATAAATGATAATGACACACAAATTTAACACAAGTGAGAAGAAGGTCTATAGAACTACTAAGGATCAAACATGAATTCTATCTTAAAAATCTAGGACGACTCCAAGAAGATAAAGTATGCTATCTGGGACTTTTGGGAATTACAGGTAATTCACCAGGAAGATGGAGGAGGCGGAAAATCGGAGTAACAGGGCTAACGTGTGTGAAGAAAGGCACACGCGCATAATCGTTATCCGGGTGAGTTCTGATTAGAAAGTATTCAGTAATATTTGTGTCTAGAAACATGTTACTGTAGCCAATCTTGTTTGATTATTCCAGGTAAAATTATTGAAGAAGAACATTGTGTTAATTATCAAGAATGTATTGTTACTTAGTTTTTACGCTAGAGAGACAGTATGATATTTATAAATGTGAGTCTGATTTATTTCACTTATGATGATACCCTCAAGTTGTCTCCATTTACCTATGAAGGCCTCAAGATTATCCTGTTTTATAGCCGAGTAATATTCCGTTGTATAAAAATACCACATCATTTTTTATTTATTCTCCTGTTGATGGGCATTTTCGTTGTTTCCAAGATTTAGCTATTACAAAATGTGCTACTATAAACATGGCTGCACATATATTGCTGTGACATGACCTTTTCAATTATTCTTAATGTTATTTTTTTCTCTTTATGTTTTTTTAAAATTCTATATCATTTCTACCATTTTTTTTCTGTTTTGCATTTTTTTTTAAAAATAAAAAAAAATTTTTAAAAAGAGTATGTTGGTCAGGCTTCTTGTTGCTAAACATAACGTTAAACATCCAGAACTTGAAAGAGGAAAGGTTTGTTTGGGCTCAGGTTTTAAGTGTATTTAGTTCCTCATCAGCTGCTTCCAAAGCCATAAAGCCATGGTAGCACAGAATGGCGAAGCAAACCTGCTCAGTGCATCGCAGCTGGAAACAATGTCAGGAGGAAGAGGTCAGGGACAAGGTACAGACCCCCAGGGACTCATTCAATCACACCACAAGTGTGATCCACCAATTCACTGGGAAGGCTCCCAACGTCAATCAAGATGACATTCTTCCCTAACTAGCAAGCACAAGGTGTGTCCACAGTTCTATATTCCCGACTTACCATTATTTAGCCCTGTTGCCTTAGGAGAGTTATTTCACCTCTCAACACCTGTTTAAAGAACAAAGAAAGCAAAAACAAACAAACAAAATACCTAAAATCCAACAAACAGGCCAACAGTTTTGGCATAAGTTCTCAAAAACCTTTTAGCTTCCCCAATCCATAACAGAATCCTTTTTCCCTGCTAGCTTCTGTAGGTCACCATGTGATCAGTCAGCCCAGGTGTTTTTTTAATTTTGATAAATTGAACAAATCCTGAATGTCCAATGGGCATCAAAATTCACTGCTCCCTGCGTGGTCTGCTGCTCTTCTGATATTGGTTGAAGAACCACCCACCCACTGACCCATTTCCATTGTCTTAGGAATTTCAAACATTAAGTTTTAGAAAATTCTAATAGGCCAGTAAGCATTTAAAATAAGATATATGGAGAAATATGCACATATGTATAAATTGAGGAATTAATTTCTTTCTTTTGAAAAGCTATCAGGATCCACAGCAGATATTTTATCCTGCAGTACAACTGATTTGTATTGAAGAACTCTGGACTTTAATTGGTTAGGCTAAGGCCTCTAGCTTGCTAACAAATGATCAAGAAAACAAAGACCCATTCCAGTTTTCTCAAGAAGAATGAATTATGATTATGATCACATTTTCTTGACCTATAACTGCAGGTAAAATACTCAGGAACAAGTGTAGCTGTCATAAAGCATTAGTCTCATTTTTTCTTGCTCTCTGTATAGCAAAGTCTCTTTGCCCTATTTCTCTAAGTCTTTTCTATTTTTCCCCATATTTGCCTTTTTCCTTTTATTTTTCCTAAAAAATATACCCTCTGACCATAAAGATGTTGTATGTGGTTCTAATTCTATTTCAAAACTTCCACAGGTTGGTTTACTTTATTCTTTTAAAAAGAGAGCCATGAATATCTTCAAAGTGTAAACAAAAGTCAAATTGCGAGAGATTTAAGAAATTTGTGGTCAGTAATTGATGTAATGGATGATATGAATAGCATTTCATCTGAGAAGGAGTCAGAGGTATGTCTCTGAGGCAATCTCCCTATATCAGAATTCTGGCATTTCATTTACTGTGTGAATCTTTCATCTGCACTGAGTTAGACTGATACTATTCTAAGATGGGAGACAGTATCAGTGCAACATTGATACCTAAAATACTGTCTTCTCAAAAGTGACATAAGCTGTTGAATGAACTCTACTGCAAGCTGTATCATTAGGCAATCAAAATAGAAGTCAACCCCATTAGTAGAACTCTGAGTTTTTTATGTATAAAAATAAATCTAAGTACCTCATGAATAAACTAAATTTATTAAAGTTTTTTTATAAAAATATTGCCATTTTTCTAACATATATCATTGCTATTTCAACAGCCAGTTCTAATCAGACTCCAGCAACAGTAAGGCATTGATTGTAGGGAGAGTAATGAGGGTAGTGATGCTGGCTACAGTCCTGGATTATCGCCATGTTGAGGTGTTTGAGGAAGCTATTTATGCATGTTTTCTCATCTACCGGTTGGAGAGCAAGAAGATACCATGCTATTTCCATTATACTTGTATTTGGTGGCACTGTCTCCCTTTGAGCTCCTTAGCCTTCAACAAGCATGGCATAATAATACTATTTAGCATTTCTCATTCTCAAAGTACTTGGCAAATACTATATAATTAGTTCTTCAAATATTCCTGAGACTTTCTATGTATTATTGTTCTTATTACTTTGTCAGCTAATTATGTAACCATTTCAAGGGAATGGAGGATGCCATTGGGAAAGCCAAGAATCTATCTCAGAAATATCTGCATTTTGAAATTGCCATCTGGCCCCAGACCATGTGTTCTCCTTTCCATGAAGAGCATTTACTAGGCCTGTATACTTAAAAGTATGTATGAACTGTATCAATATAACATTAAATTATTTTATAGTCTGTCCACCCCCCATGCAACATACAAGGTAAGATTATCTGGACATATTATTTGATGACTTCAATTTTTAACTCACCACTAATGCTTCAAGTGTGACTGGTGTCTTCCATAAAAGAATAATTTCATTAGAGGTCATGAAGTTTCCCTTGTTTCTTTCCTTTCCTTACTGAGATAGTCTTGCCTCCCCCATTTATCCTCCTACTTTTGAGTCAATAAATATTGAATAAAGGATAATTTTACAGTTATGGACACTAAAGTTTCTAGTATTTAAATCAGTCTTATTTGCTTTTGACTCTGAGGCACAGTATATAAGCTTCCATAGATTTCTGTGTAACTTTCAAAGTGCCTTCTTTTAGATTTCTGATCAGAATTAGCTTTTGTCATAAAGTTTTTCAAAATAGCTTCAATATTTCTGTCTTCTTGTTCATTTCTTAAGCTTCTTTCCCAGTTTTGTTTTTGTCTGTTAGTTTGATGTTTGACCTGCTGCTTGCCCCTGATTGGATTATTTTCTTTTTGTTTTGATGTGGACTTTTCTTATCCATTCTATTCAAATTGGATTTCAACTATTACTTTGTATTTTGTTGCCTAAAGAATCTCGGTGTGAGACCTTAGTAACGTAGTCTGTCTAAGGTAACTGAACCTTAATTGACTGAAGATCCCATGAAGACTGAGGATTGGTGGTGGTAACACCGATTCTCATTTCTGCACATGTGCAGAAAGTATCTGAGTTCAGTCCAAACATTGTCCTTCTTCTTTTGTTCTTGTATTTTTTTTTCTTTTGTCCACTCCTTTCAATTGACATTTTGTGGAGGAAAAAAACACCAAGCACAAAATAGTAGATATTTTATGAAATTAGATGACATTTGTTGTTTTCTTATTAATGGAGTAGTTATGTGTGTATTCATAACCCTTCAGTGTATTTCCTGGTATTTTATATTACTTTGCTCTACTTTAGTCCTGTGTCAGCCATGGGAGTACATGTTGTATGTGTTGGTGATAAGCTAATGTATTTAGCATAATTGTCTCACTGAATGGATCTCCATAACACTCTAAGTTAACCATTAATTCTTATAAAATGAATAAATAATATTGTGCAAGTCTACTAAGGAGCCTCAATCTTTGTTTACACCTTTCCTTAGTATTATAATAAATATAATACATAGAACAAGTACTTGTATTTAGATAGAGTTTTTAGAAAAATATACAAATATATATATATATCCTATATAAATGGAAATATTTTTTAAAATTTAAAAATGTTTATGAAATTCATACTTGAGTAGTTAATGAATGTAAAGGAAAATACAGGTCAATGTGTATTGTTTAAATAAAAAGAAGTATGAGAAGTTGAAAATAAAATACATGATCCAGGTCATTCAAATATAAGTTTATTCCTTCTTTTGTTTTCTATCCTATTATTTTGGTCCTTACAATATTCTATATTTATTCATATTGATCAGCTCAATATTGTCCCAGGTATCCCATTGTATTGCTATCATATGTAAATGGGTCGTAAATTATGTTCATTCCTTTGTAGTAACCTAGAAGCAAAAAAGGTTGCTGTTATTGTGGGTTATTATTCCTGCACAAGAGATGACAGGAGAGGCAGAAACTATTTGGAGCTCGGTCTGAATTGCAGTTTTAAGCACATCTGATGTACTGCATGCATGTCTGGAGGTGGCATTTCTAACCTTTTTATCAACTGGGTTCCATGGATCAGAATAAATGATAACAATAGCTCACTGCCTTCTGCTGGACAAATTTGCTACTTGAAAACGATCAGGGCCCTATTAAAAGAAGTCACACCGCCCTAATGGGGAGAGGATCACAGGCCAGGTCTCTCTGTGCCTCTCTCTCTCTTTGTGAGGGGACGTGACCTTGCATGTCTTTTTCCGTGGCATCAGTTGAATGACAGACTCCTTTTCTTTCCCTGAATTGTTATATCAAGAGGAGAGGAAGGATTGCAGATTTTTTCTTTTTCCTCATAAAAGAGACGTGGCCCATTTTAACACCTACATTATCTGTGTGTCTATCCACAAAAGTTCTGCTTGAAAAGGTCCTGTGGTTTCACAATGGTGACAAGCCCTCTCCAGCGTTACTTTGCCGCTCTTAAGTGTACCCAGGGCTCCATTTTCATACTTGGAAGGGTAACACATTTATGAAGTACCCCCTGATCTACCTTTTACTAACCCACCCCTCAGATTTGCCTCTGGGTTTCCCTTTCATGAGTCATGTCCTGTTCCTCTTTTTATGTCCACATATATTTGTTCTCCTTCCAAACATACTTCAAATTCTACATTATCTCTGAACAAATACCTATTCTGACTTGCAATATTATGTTCTTCTTTTAAACTATGGTGCATGATTCTCAAGACCCAGTGTAGACACTAAACCTTATTATACTGTATTTACTTATTTATAATACTAGGATGTAAGATCTGATCTTTTTATATTTTATTTGTATTTTCTTCATCACCCTTTATGCCCTTTTTCATTCCTACCATAATTACCCAATTTTGTGTGCTTCATCTATAGCCTTAAAAATGTATAAATACACTAAACTTTTAGGATGCTATTTTGTTGGTTTATGACTTTTCAAATTTTTTACAAATGGCAGTATACAAGATCTCTTAGATTTTTGCACATAGTAGTCTACAGTAAATCGATAAGAAATACAGAAAATAGATAGGAGAAGAAGAAAATACACAGAAGATAGATAAATGAAGGAAAAACCTCAGAGATGCATTTTTCAAACTCTGCTAGAATAAAAATGAGAGATGAGTTAATCAAATCAAACATTTTAAATGATTAAACATTCATTTTAAACAAGAAAGAAATAAAAAAGAAAGGAAAAGAAAAGAAGGATGAAAGAAAAACAAAGAAAGAGAAAGAAAATGGGTAATTTTAGGGATTAGACATGTCATTGTTTCCTGGAAATTTAGTTACACAATTTAAGAAGCAATGAATGAATTTTTTTTTAGTTACACAATTTAAGAAGCAATAGATGAATTTTTTTTAAGTAACAGTAACACACTGTTACTTAAATATATGAACCATGGGAGCATCTCAAGGAGAACATATGGATCAAAGTTTCTGGATAAATATGAGTGTATCTACATTTCCTCCAATCCAAGGCTGACAGTTTTAGAAGTGAGAATGCTTCAGATACGTACATTATTTTCCACCACACTGATAGGATTGTGTTATGAGTTTTATGCTAAGTACTTTTGCATTTGCAGGTCTTTTTTTTTCCACAAAAAGAACAACAATCATCTATCTATCTGATTATATCTATATCTACATCTATGTCTATGTCTATGTCTATATCTATATCTAGATTCTATTGTCATAACAATGGATGTAATAATACAGGCTGGAGTCATTATTATGTAGTCATCATTATTAAATTTTTCTGATTTTAGAATGAATTAAAATTAAAACCTTTTCCCAGTGCAGAAAATTGTCATGGATTCTAGCTGTTGTACCTATTTTGATCAATGAATAAGTCAACCCTGAGTGAGGGAAAGGTGAACAACGGTTCACAGTAAAAGTTTACAGTTTGCAAACCATTTAGTTATAATCTTATTTGGCACTTACAAAAACTCTTTGAAATAGCCATTGATAGCATCATTTTTAGAAAGATTGACACTGAAGTGACACAGGTTGTAACACCACCACGGACATCGCTCAGTGGCCTGATGTTCCAGGACCTCATGT
This sequence comes from Hydrochoerus hydrochaeris, assembly GCA_004027455.1. Taxonomy (NCBI): domain Eukaryota; kingdom Metazoa; phylum Chordata; class Mammalia; order Rodentia; family Hydrochaeridae; genus Hydrochoerus; species Hydrochoerus hydrochaeris. The sequence continues at coordinate 75,826 of PVLA01004391.1, read as the reverse complement.
TTTTAGTTCTTAAAGGCTCAGGGAAATTATGTATTTTATTTACTTATTTTTTTACTAGAGGATGAGGATTAGATTTACAGTTGTTTGTCTTTTATATTTGACTCTTTCATTCCATCTTTTTTTCTGATTTTAACTTTTCACAGATGTTTACTTAGATTTTTTTATATGGACTTCATTGAATCTGTTGATCGCTTTCAATGGTATTGACATCTTAACAAATCATGAGCATGGGGTGTCTCTCCACTCTTTTTTTTTTGTCTTATTTAATTCCTTTCCTTAGTGTTTACAGTTTTTATTTGTAATGAGCACTTTCCTCCCACTCCAGATTTGTAGATAGTTGCTATTTCAAGTTTATGGTAGAAATTGTTTTAGTTATTTTACATGAACTAAATGTTTAGACTGCCAAAGTATAGGATGAATTTTGAATGACCAGACATTGGAAAGAAATGGTTGGGAGATTCTCTGTTTAAATTATTTTCAGCAATTTATTTATTTATTTATTTATTTATTTATTTATTTATTTATACTGGGGATTGAACTCACGACCTCACGCTTGCCAGACAGGTGCTTAAGCGACTGAACTAAATCCCAGGCCCCTCAGCAGCTTTTGGATCCTTAAAGCTAGAACAAAATTGTGTGAGGCTTTGGGGATTCCAGGATGAGCAAAAAGAAAAAGCAAAAAAACAAACAATAGCAAAAACCCTCCATGTTGTCTGCTCTCATAGAACTCACGGCATCTGTCCAGTGCCTACTGTGTGATGTTATATACACAAAACTAAAATATAACACCAGTACCCTTGGCTCGCCTAACGCTTGCATGCCTAGCACTGCTCCCTGACCCCCAGAGCCTAGAGCACTGGCGGAACCATGATACTTTCTTCACCTAACGGAAGAAAACTTCAAAAACACAGGAGCATTTTCAGAAAGTTCTTTCCCTGAATGTGAGTCCTACCCACAGATAGATGTGGGAGGCAGATTAAGGGTGAGTAGAAGCAGATAAACCTTTACACAAAATTGTCCCGTTTCCATGAATGTGCATGGGTTCATGCTCTGAACCTCATTGCTTCTTCTCAGCCGGGTGCTCTGCTGTGTCCTGGATGCCTTGCCAGATACCACTGCAAAAATTTCCTTTGAGGATACCACTTGCTGGAGTCTAACTTGTGTTGCAGCCTGAACTCCACATGGTTTGTTATTTTCCTGTGAAACTGGTGCATTTTTTACATTATAAGATTCTCTCTTCTTTTCCTTTTGTTAATGACTGATATAGCAGTTAATTTTATTTTATGCATAAATAAAATAATTTCATAATTTATTAGGTGAATAACAATAGTTATTACACTGTGTATCATTTATCCTTAAAGTAGTTACTCTGAGTACAAGACATAAATCAAAAAGATTCTTTCAAGAAAAGAAATAAATAAATAGATAATAACACAAAACTTTCTTTTAAATGAATTAGGATAAATGAGTAGTATAAATATAATCAATTGGCATATACATTGAAATATTTTTAAAACAATGAAGTTTATAACTTGGGAAATATTTGAACATTTCTTTATTTTCCAGTTATCTCTGTTCTATTTTGAACTGAATTCTTCCCATGATTTTGGTTGCAAACAAAACTGGATGGGAATTGCATCAAATTTACTTACAAGATCAACATTGAACCTAACGATTAAATTTGTTTCAGTTTTCATTCAACTCAGTTTGTAACCAGAGTTGTGCAAAGAATCAAGTTCATCCACCAAGACATATAGATATATATTTTTTCTCATATAAAAGAAACCATGTGATACTGGAACTGACATGTCTAACTTATTTCACTTCATATTATTTTATCAAGTTGCATCCATTTACATACAAATGTCTCAAGCTTTTTCTTTCTTTAAGGCATTGTACTACTCCATCGTGTACAAATACCACATTACTTTTGTCTATTCCACTATTGATAGGTACTTATACTGTTTCCAAGATTTAGCTATTATAAATAGTGCTGCTATAAGCATGAGTGTACCTTTATCCCTGTAATTTCATGATTTTAACTCTGTTTGGTAAATACCTAGAAGGAAAGTAGGTCAAATGGAATTTGGATTTTTAAATTTTGAGGAATCATCACACTGACTTCTGTAGTGGATATACTAGTTTATGTTCCTACCAACAATAGAGTAGAATTTCTTTTTCCCCACATTGTCACCAGCATTGTTATTTGATTTTTTGATGGTAGTCATCCTTTTTATGATAAGATGATACCTCTGTGTAGTTTTATTTGTGTATCTCTGATGTCCAGTGATGATGAGTATGTTTCCACTGTGTCCCAGGAGTTCTGGTATGTTGCATAGTAGTATCATGTAATTTTATGAAATGTATTGTTTCCTCTTTAATTTTTGCTGATGCATTGATTATTCAAGAGCATGTTGTTTCATTTCCATATGTTTTTATATTTTGCGTGGTTTCCTTTGCTATTGATTTCTAGTTTCACTGGAGTGATGTGGCATTATGCATGCACAATTTTGATTCTTTTTAATTTACTTAGGAATGATTTATTCACTAGTATTGAACAGTTCTGAAAAAAGATCAATGTGTAGCTGAGAAAAATGTATATTTTGTTGCATATACACTCTTTATATATCTATTAAATCTATTGTGTATATATATTATGTCTATTAAGTGTATAAGATACACACTATATATATTATTAAGTCCTTCCATTTGAAGGTTTGGTTCAATTCTGTTATTTTTTGTATAGTTGGTCTTTCTCCTTGTGATAGTGGAGTATTGATATCACTCACTATAATTGTACTGATGTTTATCTGATATTTTATAGCTATTACAGTTTGTTTTATGAAGTTGAGGCAACCATGGTTTGATAGATATAGATATAAATATAGCTATAGATATAGAAATATATCTGTAATTGTTATCTCTTCCTGTTCAATAGTTCTGTTCTCTTTTGATCAGCTTTTCCTTGAAATCCAATTTGTCTGAAAATGGGAGATATTCCTGCTTGCTTTGGGGTTAGTGTCCTGTGGAATATTGATTTCCACCCCGTGATTTTTAGTATATGAATTTCTTTTTATGTTAAATGCATTTCTTGTGTACAACATACCATTGGACTTTTTCTTTATCTATTGTGATAATCTGAGTCTTTTGATTGGCAAGTTAAGTGCATTTACATTTATAATGGAAAGATATTGACTTATTCCTATCATTGCATTAATTTTGTTACCTGATCAGTTCAGTCTTCTTTAAGTTCACCAAGCTTACTTCGCTTCCAGACCTACCCACTGTGTAGTGTATCATTTCCTCCCCTTCATTGCGTTTACATTAATTTTGAGAGAATTGTGCTGGAGTTTCCAAACTCTTTGACACAGGGCTCTGTTCTGGTGCAAGTGATAATACTGTTATTACTGCCCAGATAATCTAGATATTTGTATATAGAGAAAAAAATTGCCTACCAATACTCTGTCATCTTATTAGAGTACATTCAGTGACAATAGGATCAAATGTCAACTGAACATTGATAAACCCTAGGGACCGCTCATGAACATCTCTTACCGAAACAAAGAGGACTTTGATTTTGATTTTAGTTTCCCCTTCCCCTTATATTTTCCTATAGTAACTCAGAGCACTGATTTCTCCTGGATGTTGGCAGGCGTGCCAGAGCTCTAACATGACATGAGACTAAATCCCACCTTCTCTAGCAATGCCCCCTCAGATGACTACTGCCACTGAGCATGATCTCCTGCAACAATGTACAGGCCCCATAATCTCCCTGTCCTGAGCCCAGGCCTCCAGGGGTATCTCAAGACATCCCCCTCTTTAGCACCTACCTCTCTTAGTCTGTCTTGCCTTACTGTTTCCCAACAGGTCGCTGTGGAGGGTATCACTTCAGTTCTGAAACTAGATTCTCCTCCTGGGTGTTGGCTGGTCTCTGCATCAGTCAGATAGTTCCACTGGTTGTCAACTCTGTTGCCCTGGGCTGTGGAAAACCCCAGGTACCTGGCAGGCAGCAGCTCTCACTAGGGATGGAATGAACTAAGCCTGTCTTTCAGATAATAAGCTCTTTTCCCTTCCCCACACATGATTTTTCAGATATGTACATATGCTTATCAAATAAATGTATTTTTTAGTAAATGAAGATAGACACAAAAACACCCTAAACTTTAACTCTTAACATTTGGTTGCATCAGGTCTTCCACCCTGCCCCTTCCCAAGTGGAATGAAAAGATTTAAGTTTACTTACTGTATTTTTGAAAATGTATATGCACCTGAAAGATTGATTTAGTCAGTTTTAAGACTGTCCTAGTAACATATAGTGTCTTTGCATAATTATTATTTTTGTAACATATCTGAACTGTATAAGGGAACCATAGGTAATGCCACTTTCACATTTGTAGGAGTTTATACACAACTGGAGTTCTTCCTGCTGTCTGAGAGTCATTCCTTTGTCATCGTGGAGAAAGTGACATTTGGTAGTCTCTGGCTTCTGCAACTCACAGCACCATTTATCTGTCAAACTCTTTCATTTGAAAATAATGAACAGCTTAGAGTTTGAAAAACTAAATCTATTAAGAATATTTATGCAGGAGAACTATCACTAAACACCTCCATTCACTCATGTAATGAGATTGGCATCACGATACAATTCTTGTCTTGTAAGATAATGATCTTATGGCTTTTTCTGGCTCTTAAACCAAAGATAATTGGGTTAATCTCTGCGGGAAGTCCATCTGTTTCCAGTAAACCATTTTAATTGTGGATGACTTTATTTCAGAGACATGGTAAAAAAGGTCTTGCCACTTGTTTTCTGATCCTGGGAAATACAAGATTGGATGTCAAAATCCAAAATGTAGATCTGTGGAAAATATGATTGCCACAGTGGAATTGACTGTCTGCAGAGTGTGATACAGGCAGTATTTTTGTATTTGTTAATGCTTTTCATAGATAATTTGAATATTATGCTTCTGTCATTAATAATTGTGCAATGGTCCCGAGACAAGGAGAGACAAAGAATTACTATTATAGTTACATGATATTGTGCCATAAGATAATTATCAAATTAAGAATGTTTGAATTTGCAAACCTCCTATGAATATTCCCATGCAAGTAGCATTTGGTCATATGTAAAAATATATTGCAGTACGTTTTGTTTTATATGGAAGAATCCAGACTGTTCAGTTTCATTTTGTAAACATATTGATTTACTGAAGATGAAGACTTTAAGGCTAGGTGTAATTTTCTCTCTCTCTGTCTCTCACTCATAGATTAAAAACTGGTGGTCAACTTAATGCTAGTGAATTAAATCACCATCGTGTTTGAGCTTAGATGTTCCACCTGAGGAAAGTTGCCAGCATAGTAGAGACAAGGAGAAGCACAAGGAAGGCGTTGAGGTATTATTGAGGCATTGTCGGTTTCTCCTACATGTTCCTGTTTGAGCCATTGGTTCTCCTGGAGAAGATCTGGTCCTCACATGGAGCACTGCTTCCTAGCTCCATAGAGGAAGACGTGTGCCACTTAATCTCCAGGATGAACTCCTCACACCGGCTTCCTAGCATGTACTCGACTGTGCTTATCATTGGAGGAGCTTGGGACCTCCATGTCCCTGAGGATGGCTGTGGTGCTTTTCAGGGTAGCCCTGGTCTTTATTATGAGTGTGACTTATTGGCTCCAGCGTAGAACCCTCAACCTACTAGCACAGCTCCTTCACCTTGCTGGCATAGACTTTCTAGCTTCCACCACTGACCTTTGGGCCTTCCCAGCATGGATCTCTAAAACAGACTGGTGTGAGTACTTTTCATGGGCTCTAGATATCCAGCTGGACTCGTGGGAGGCATTGTCATGGCCTCTAGGTTTTCATCTGGGCTCATGTAGGACATTACTTTGGGATTCAGCCTCTTGGCTGAATATTCTGTGTCTTAGGTGTTGTGAATAGATTTCTTGCACTTTCTTGAGTTAACTCTGGGTGACTATCATAAAATAATATTATGAATTCCATGTCCTGATTCTAATTGTTCTCTGTATAACCCCTGACTAAAACTCTCTTTCTCTCTCTCTCTCCAGGACTGGGAAGTGAACTCAGGGGCTGCATATTGATTTATGTCTCCAGTTGATCTTATTTTGATTTCTTTGTTTTTTGTTTTGGTGCTAGGGATCAAACTCACAACCTCATGATTGTCAGGCAGGTGCTTATGCCACTGAGCTAAATCTGCAAGCCCTGTTTTTGTTTGTTTTTTTGAGACAAGATCTGGTTATGCAGTTCAAGCTGGACTTGAGTTCACTTTGTAGCTCAAGCTGGTCTCGAATTTGCAACGATCCTCCTGCCTCAGCTTCCTGAGTGCTGGGACTACAGGCATACACTACTACCACACCTAGCTTTTGATTTTATTTTGAAATGAGTTTATCTGCAACTAGATTGCCAAGGCTGAGGTTGAATTTGTATCTTTCTGCAACAGACTCCTAGAATACTGGGATTATAGGAATGCACTACCCTTCTTCAATAAGCCTTTTCTTTTATAGCTCACATCTGCTAGGTAGATAGTAACTACTTAATACATTTTTAATATATATTTTTTTAAATAATGGATTACATCATGTGTGTACTAAATGAGGAATAATTATTCTAGAATACAATTAATTTTATATGGTAAGTTAGAGAAAATCGCCATAGCCATTTTTTCATTTGCTTTTTCTGTGTGTTCTAGAAAACTGCTGGATGGAAATATATATATTCATTTTCTCCTTTTAGACTATCTTAACTGTTGTATTAAAATCCCATCACTACCATTCACTATAGAACAAAGTATCATTATTTCTAAGACCCAAAGAGTTTATTGCAAATATCTCACTTCTTTTGTGTGCTAGGCGTTGCAATAGTTGATTATCACTTTATAGTTATTACTGCAGAGAAGATCCAAGACCTGTTCACTGACTTCATGCTGCTGAAAAATTGCTGAGATTACCCTTCCTTCCCATAATCATCAACCTAGGAAGAAGTCAAGTGAAGAGATACATCTCTGGTTTTTGGTCTAAATCACTAACCTTTTTCATTATGCTAGAGACAGACTCTGTCCTATTAAAATAGTTGTAATCTTCATGTTACAATCAGGAAAAAGTGCTATGTTCCATATTCTTCCTTTTACATTTATTAAGGTAAAACTTAGGATTAAGATGATCTGCTTGCTGTCATACAAATAAGAATTATGGTTCCCATAAAAAGAATATACCAGAAAACATGAGATACAATCTTTTGTTCACTCTTTTGGTACATATGTATGTATTAGGAACCTGCCATGTGGCAAGCACTGTATGGAAAGCAAAACCAGGTATGTCTCTGACAGTTTTTGCCACTTATATTCTAGGAGAGGAACTATTCAGAACTCAGAATTACACAGATAAAAATATATTAATAGCTTTGGTCAGTGTTACTAAGCAGAATTTGTGTCCACAGAATAGACCACTAATGGATAGGATCTGGAATGGGTAACTAAAATAGGTTTCTTGATCACTGAGCTAGAGTCTGTGCTGGAGGTCAGGGCAAATGACATGCAGGTAGTTCCATTTGGGATGTTCCCAGAAGAGTGGATATTAAGCATGAAGATTTTTCAATGGAAAGCAGCTGTGTATGTTTAAAAAACTGGAAGCACTCAGAGAGACCGAAGTGTAGAGACTGAGGGTGAGATTTAAAATGCAGAGGCCCTATCATCTAGGATTTGAGGCTATGAGAAATGGACAGGAAGACCACTGAGTGTTTTTAATCAGTCGTTTATTTATTTACATCATAGTAGAATATACATGGTATGGAATTTACCATGTTAACCTTTTCTATGTGCACAAGTCAGTGAGGTTAACTCATTCAAATGCCATGCAGTCACCATTTTATGTTTCTAGAACTTCCTCATCATCTCAAAGTTTGAATGTACTAAATAATGCAGGCCCATTTTCCCCTTTACTAAGTCCTGTAAATTCTATCTTGGTCTTTCGAGGATCCTCTAATACAGTATCATCCACTGGGACTTACAAACAACAAAAAATCATTTCTCACAGATCTCCAAGATCAAGGCAGATTTAGTGTTTGATGATAGTTTGCTCCATCTTGCTGTGCCTTCAGATAGTGAAAGGTATTCATGCTTTCTATTTTGACAAGGCTCCTTCCCTAGATTCTATCACCATACAAAGCCTTTACTTCTCAATATCACCTCCTGAGGGATATAATTTCAATGTATGCTTTTAGCAAGAGAAGCATAAGCATTCAGACCATTGCACCTTTATTCTACTTTCTGTCTCTATGTATGTGATGTTCTGAATATTTCATATAAGTGGAATCATATAACTTTTGTACTTTCCTGTTTGGTTTATGCAGTTAATATAACATGCTTAAGGTACATTAATGTTTTCCAATGATTACATCCATTAAATAAAAGTGTAATGTCTAATTTATGTTTCTAAATTTTCCTCCCATGTCAAGAAGAGCATGTAGAAGATAAATATAGAGAACACATCTCAAAGGTTTCTGTGTGTTCATTCTGAGGAATGATATAGCCTGGAGAAGGATATAGAAGTGAAGTAGAGAAAAAAACATTGATTTCAGGGACTTTTTAAAAAAAATTATCTCCTTCGATGCACTTACCATCTATGTGTGGGAAAAATTAAATATAAAAAATCTTTTGAACATTGCTTTATTACATTATTTACCAGGTTATGTACGAATGCAAAGAGTCCACAGATAATAGTTTAGTAGAATTTTGACCAAGGACTGGATTTAAAAAATCCTAGTTCAAATGGGAATACTAAATGTGAAGTATGTGACAATGAGAAGACAAGGAAACGCTATCAAATATTAAAGGCTTCAATTCAGAAATATCTATAATAGTTATAGATATTCTGATATGGAAGAAAAGGAATGGGGAATGGCATGTCAGGGGCATTTCATGAAGTGTTTTAAGTCAGCTGTCCCTTTCCAGTGTGTCCATGCTGAAGAATTTACTTGGAGAAAAGAAACAGTTTATCCAGGACAAAATTGCAGTGTTGAAAAATAGCAAATTAGTCCATGACTGAAATAAAACTTTAAAAATGGCTGTGGATTTTCTTAAGGAGAGGTATTGTTTCTACATATATTTGGACAATAATAAAACAGGAAGAGAAAATCAGTTTTACGATAGACACTTCTTACAATTTATCTTTGGTACCTCCAAAAGTGATTAAATTGCATACGCTTGTGTCCTGAACTGACTCCACGGAGATGAAGGGAAATCTTTTAATTTGGAGCAGTGTCCCCAGCTCAAAAGAAAGATAAGTTCCTATTCTCTAAGTAAGTTTTATGAATTTAAATGTCTAGAACAAATATCCAGACAATAAATGTTTCCTGTAACATGCTGAAAAACTCAGATATGGCTTTCAAAGAACTGAAACTACCTCTCACTGCCGGGGAAATCGCCTCAGTATATGGAGCAACTAATGCAGGTAGGTGAAGGAGATAAGTAATGAGTAAAAAGAAGAACAAGAAGAAGACTGAATTTACAAAGCAATCCATGGTGATTTGATTTGAAATTATAGTTGATAACACTGGTAGGGGGCAAAGAAGGCAGAATTTTCTCAGACACAGTGAACAAGTGGCATTTCAAAGCACTTTTCATGTGTTTGAACTCGGACCTCTCATCAGCCTCCGTGTCTGTATAGAGAGAGCGAAGAGAAGTAATTGCGTGAGGTCAGTCCTATTTGTTTAGGAAAATAAACATTTTCTGGTTAGAATTTCCATTTGGTCTTAAACAACTGTCAATGAAAACCTCTTTCTATAAGGTCACGCAATTTTCTTATGGTTTTAACTGTAAGTCTCTCTGTACTTATCGAGTTTTTTCACCAATTACTCCCCCAATTAGCCAGAAATTACTTCTGAATATATACTAGAGCAAAGAAAGCGTATGATCCCGCAGGTTACTAACACTGCTCCAGAGACCTAGGTGATCATATAACACAGAATTGTAAGTCATTTGAATCACCAGAAAAAATGTGCTATAGAATTGAAAACATATCTATGGACTGTTAAAATCACAGGTACTACAGAGCTAATGGACCATGAAGAGTTATGAAAAGTGAGTAACATCCCTCCAGGCACAAGGCAGAGAATGTGCCTGCAAGAAGGGAAAAATGTAAGCAAGGAAATATGAACCATGCCATTTCTAAGGAATACTTCAAGTGAGGGTTGAATGGAAGCCTACAGATATTTCATGGAAGCCCTGTTTGGAAGGGCAGAATGATCCTCCATAAAATGATTGTTTGGCTACGATTGTTACCTTTTGTTATAGGTATATATGGCCCCAGTGACTTTTGAGGAATTTTGAGTTTTGATGAAAGGTGATGTTTTAGCAGGTTTGATTAATAGGAAAGAAGTAAATTGGAAGGAAGGATCAAACTGAAGGGACAAGGATCACTACTTTGGCTGTGTAATGTGACTGAGCCCTGCCCAACTTACACCAAGCAGAGTTAGAGGATAGAGCAAGAGCTAGAACCACAAGACCATGGCCAAACTTTTCTACTGGCTGACTTAAGCTCTGAAGTCAGACTAGATGAACTCAGTAACCTGCAGAGATCTATCTGCACAGGAATTCAGGACTCCAAAGTAAAAGCTTAAAATGGGATAGAAAAAAGCCCAAAGACCAAGAAAACCCGTTGGCACTAAACAATAGATTGGTAGCTGTGGAGCTTTACAAGGTAAGGTTTTGAAGACAGGTGACTGAACATGGGAAGGCCTAGGGTCATTCAGTGATGGCAGAAAATGGTAGAATTGTGGTAGGACAAAGGACAATAGTCACATGGCATCCCTGGGGCTTAATCTGTGTGAATGGAAAATGGTTGCTGAACTCTGCTTTCTCCTGGGCTCATCTAACACTTCCGCAGTTCTTCCCTATGATGTTAGTGTTAATTAATTGAGCACTTACCTAATTAAGAGTGTTGACTCCACAGAGATATATACCAGTGGGTTTTAGTTAATGAAATTCTTTCCTGAGAGATAGCTCTGACTGTCAGAGGACCTAGCATTCAGAAGGACTAAAATTATTCTCCAGTCTAACTGCACTTTAGGACCACTTCAGAGACTTTAAAAAAGACAATAGGAGGTCCTCTCCAAATCAATTTAACTAGAGTCACTGGAGGGAGGGGCAGCATTATTACTATCATTGCCTTTAATTGCACAGGTCAGATTCATATCAGTTTCAACATAAATTACTCATATCATTCTACCATGGCAGCTGTCAAGAAGGAGATTCCATAGTGTCTCTAAAGGGACTCTCAGTATTTTGTATTTCTGGAAAAAAACAAAACAAAACTGGATTTTGAAAACTGCTAGCTGAAATAAATGTGGATTGTCTTGAATATCTCCACTGGATGAGTTCTAAGTGGCATCTGGAAAGTGTTCCATAAAATTAGATGCCCTTCTAAATATTTATTTTGTGATTCCGAACTAGTGGTTTACTTTAAAACTCTGCTCATAATAAATCACTGGTCCTAGAGGATGCATCTTGAGCGGAGATTGGATTATTTTGTTACAAAAGTTTTCCCTAAAGTTGCTACATCTTTTGAATAATTGAAGGCTGAAACCCTGGTGTTCCTGAAGGTATTAATAAACCTAAACCAGACAAAGGTCCTTGGGACTCACAATCCCGTCTTAAGGAATATTAGTCACATTAGAAAAGGAAATCAAAATCAAAACATATAAAATGTAATTTTTCTAGTTTTATATTTCAATATTTCAGAAATGAAAACTGAGATCAAGGAAGGAGTATTACATTAATTATTTACATTTTACATAAGTCACATTAGACACATCACTTAAGTGCTCTGCAAATACAACTTTTCTATGGCTAGTGCAATAAAGCACATGGTCTTTCTGCATAATTATGGCTTTTAAAATATAAAGGTTCATTTTAAATAAAGTGATCATAATCTCATGAGTATGGTTAAGAGATTCAACAATCTCTGTGTGTAACTGTGCTTATTATCATAAAAATATGGATGCAAGAAGAGGCCTTGTAGTTCACTCCTTGCATCATCTTGAAGTATGCGAACTTTATTATATTTTGTACATGCCACTTTTCCTTCATGCATAGAGTTTTTTCACTCACACACTTTTGATTTTTTTTTAATCTACCGTTTACATTTCAGGAATTTAAAAACCTATTGCCTTATCTTTATTCAGTCTCACCTGTTCTGCTTTTTAGCATGCTTAAGTTACTTCATCCTCCCCACATGGTTAGTAAAAAAATCTCTTACATTCATAGAGCCACTTAACCATCGAATATTTTATGTTTACTGCCCACTGGACTCTTAAATCATTATCATTATCATTAGCCAACTGCTCTGAAGCGTGAACCCTGTCAGTGCATACAGTGAGTGGGAGAAAATGGTTCCCAGTCATGAGCAGTGACCAGTGGCCAGATAAGCTCAATAGAAAAAAGCGAGAGATGAGAATCAGTCCAAAAGTCAAGGGGGAGTAGGTGTCTTACTTTGCATTTATGTTCCCATAGAGTTGGTGAAAATTTAAGGACAATGTTTATTCAAACATTTGGTTTAACTGATTATCAGAAAACACTGTCAGACTTTGCACATAGATTTATCTAATCTAAGATGATTGGATAGCACTGGCAATAAATATAACAACCAAAAGAACTTACTATTCCACAAATAAAAAGGATAGAAACTTCCAGGACTCACTTCAAATTTTATCCATACAACACTGTTAAGAGACCAGCATCATGAGTACCTATGTGATTTGTTGTTGGTGATGCTTTGTTTTTGCTTTAGGCTTAATTTAGTAATAATGTTGCTGAGAATTTCATTCATATAGATAATTAAGAGGAAGAAGTTTGTTTAAGTATTAGCCATAGTCAAAGCATTGAACATTTTCTCTCTTCTTGTTCCTTATAATTCCTCAGAGCTATAGCCTTCTAAAAAGGACATCTGTGTATGTGCATACACAAATATCTAGAACTTTTTAAGAAGAACTGCATGTCTTACATAAAATTTGTGTGCTTTCTTCTTTGAATTTTTTTTTTATTATAAGCTATCATCCTCATTCAATTGAACAGGGACCTGATGAGAGTCATGGAAGGCATAGAGCCAGGTGCTGAGTATTCTCACAAATAGGACCTGAATGCCATGAACACTGCGTGAACAGAACCTCTATGACTTATCTGTCCCAATTGCTTACCTATCACACAACTCTGAACCATCCTATAATTCCTTTTGCATAGTAGCCTTGCTGTGAAGAAAATGTGCTCATAATGTGCCCTTATCTTAAAGAGCTTAACCTTTGCTATGATTTGAACAAATGTTTTTTCTTTCTTAAATTCACGTTGAAATGTGACTGCCATTTTGGTGTTGTTGAGAGATGGAGCCTTTAACAGGAGACAAGATTATTAAAAGGGATTAAAGTTTTGCTTTCAAAACTGAGTTAATTCTGGTAGTGAGTAACTTCTCGCTACCTGTTTGATTACTCGTAGAATAAGCTCTAAATTGAGGTCACCTCTGATTTTTTTCTTTCCCTTGCATGCCCTTTTCTCTTTTCCTTTTGTGCCATGAATTGAGGTTGCATAAGGTCTTATTGGAGGTAAAATAAAGCTTCTTCATTATGGTTTGCCCAGGCCTCAGCACTTTTTGTAGCAACAAAGAATGTAGTAACATAGGTCTCTATAACAAAATCATAGACTAGACAGCTGAAACCACACAAATCTCATGATTCTGGAAGCTCAGAATCCAAAACCAAAGCACCAGCAGATTTTGTTTCCATGAAAATTTTCTTCCTGTGTTTTACAGAGACATTTTTCTTGTTATGACTTTCCTTGGATTTTCCTTGGTGCATAGTGGTAAATGGCATGAGATCCACCATCTTCTTCTTTTTAAGGGCTTTAACCACATCACAAGGACTCCACTTTGACAATTTATCTGATTCTAATCACTTCTTAAAGGCTTTAGATCTAAATACCATCTCATAGAGAATTGGTTTCACCATAGTGTTTGCAGAAGGTGCAAATATCAAATCCATACCATTGCCAAAGAATTAAAAAAAAACGGATATTCCTATGTAGTCATGGGAAGTGATACTTTCTCTGTATTTTATCAGTCCTGGATGTTAAGGCACTTTATTTGGCTATCTTAAGGACTTGTAGGTAAAGGCCCAACAATTTAGAAAGATGGATTTTTTTGAACAGTGACAGATTATAAACCAGTAAATTCACAAAAGCATATTAGATACTCTTGTTTTTCCTTTTTTTATTTTAAAAAGCAAAACAGAAAAAAATGATAAAAATCATACAGAAGTTCAAAAAAGAAAAAAAAAGTAGGGAATTAACACTAATTAATATATTGCATAGGGGCTGGGAATTTAGCTTAGTGGCATAAGTGCCTGTCAGGCAAGAATAAGGCTGTGAGTTCAATTCCTGGTACCAAAAAACACCAAACAAACAAACAAACAAACAAAACCCACCAAAAATATATTGCATACTGTCATCTCAGAACCAGTTATTCCAATTACAAAATCTAGACACAAAAATGATCAGTCAAACAATGACAGCACAAACTGTTATTTTTGATGAAGAGAGATTAGTAGTGTAGTTATCTATCTTGCATGCATATATATATATATATATATATATATATATATATATATACACCTATATATGTTTACCAAAATACATATAATCTTTGCCTTTCTTCCTTTTTTCCTTCCCCATATCCCAGTAGTTCTGTCATTTTGAGCACTTTCTTTCCTTTTCATTGTTACAATATCTATTGTATATTTTGAATCTTATTATTCATTCAGATTTTTATTTTTCATTATTTTTCTACTAAGGAGACAGTATGATATTTATAAATGTGAGTTTTATTTATTTCATTTATGAGTATAGTCTCAAGTTGCCTCCATTTACCTATGAAAGCCTCAATATTATCCTTTTTATAGCAGAGTAATATTCCACTGTATAAAAATACCACATCTTTTTCATCCATTCTATGGTTTATGGGCATTTTGGTTGTTTCCAAGATAAAGCTATTACAAATTGTACTGCTATAAACATGGGTGGACATATACTGCTGTGGGATGACATTTTCAATTTTTCTGGGAAAATACCCAGAAGGAGAATAGCTGGATTAAATGGGACTTCTAATCCTAGTTTTCTGAGGAATCTCCACACTGATTTCCACAGTGGTTGCACCAGCCTACACTCCCATCAACAGTGGAGAAGTTTTCTTTTTTACTGACAGTCGTGACATTTGTTATCAGCTGATTTCTTGATGGCAACCATTTTTTCTGGAGTGAGATGGAATCTCAATGTTGTTTTAATTTGCATTTTTCAAATGACCAGTGATGTTGAGCATGACTTCATGTATTTATTTGCCTTTTGCATTTCTTCATCTTAGAAGTGCATGTTCATTTCAGATGCCCATTTTTGGATTGGGTCACTGGATTTGGGGGACTTGGTGTTTTTCAGTTCTTTATATGTTCTAGATATAAGTTCTTTGTCTGAGGGAGAGCTGGCTAAAATTTTTCCCATTCTGTGGGATTTCTTTTACTTTGTTGGTAATTTCTTTTGAAGTACAAAAGCTTTTTAATAAAAAGAGATCCTAGTTGTTGATTCCGTGAAGTACTTCCCCTGTAGTTTGCATTTGGTTCATGAACTCTTTGACTACTCCTATGTCTTCAAGATTTGTATCTACCTTGTCCTCCAATAGATTTAGTGTTTCTGTTTTAATATTTAGATATTTGATCCATTTTTACTTTTAGTGCATGGTGATAAACATGGGTCTAGTTTCAGTCTTCAGCATGTGGAAAGCTAATTTTCCCAGCACCATTTATTAAAGAGGCTTTCTTCCAATGAACATTTTTAGCTCCTTTGTCAAAGATAAGGTGGCTAAGTGTCTTTGTAGTTGTGCCTGCATGTTCTAATCTGTCCCATTGATCCTGATGTTTGTTTTTTTTGCCAGTACCATGCTGATTTTTATCACTGTAGCTTTGTAGTATTATTTCAAGTCTGGGATTGAGATGCCTCCTACCTTGCCTTTGTTGGTAAGGATTGCCTTTGTTAGTCTAGGTCTCTTCTAAGTATGGCCATTTTCACAATGTTGGTTTTTCCTAACCAAGAGCAAGATATATCTTTTTATTTTCTGACATCCTCTTCAATCTCCTTTTTTAGAGTACTATAGTTTTCAACATACAGGTCTTTTACATCCTTTGTTAGTTCAACATTGGTTTTGGATGCTATTGTGAAAAGTGTCATTTCCATAATTTCTCTCTCAGTGAGTTTGTTGTTTGTATACAGGGATGCCACTGATTTTTGAGTTTTGACTTTGTATCTAGCTACACTGCTGAATTTGCTTATTCACTCTAGCAGTCTTTTGATAGATTTTTGGGATCTTCTATGTAGAATATCATGTCATCTGCAAATAGTGATAATTTAACTTCTTCCTTTCCTATCCATATTCCTTTTATTTTTCTCTCCAGTCTAATTGCTCTGGTTTATGATTCCAGAATAATATTGAATAGGAATAGTGATAGTGGACATCCTTGTCTTGTTTCTGATTTTAGGGTGAAAGCTTTCAGTTTTTGTTCATTTAGTATAATGTTAGCTGTTGGTTTGTTATAGATGGTCTTTATCATATTGAGGTAAATATCATCTATCCCAAGTTTCTCTAATGTTTTTATCATGAACAAGTGTTGGATTTAATCAAAAGATTTTTCTGCACCTGTTGAGATGATCATATAATTTTTGTCTTTGGCTCTATATACCAATATTACATTTATTGATTAGTGTATGTTAAACCATCCCAGCATTCCTGGGATAAATCCCACTTAGTCATGATATATAATCTTTTTGTTGATTTGCTGCATTCTGTTCTCCAGTATTTTATTGAGAATTTTAGCATCAAAGTTCATTAGGGAGATTGGCCTATAATTTTCCTTTTTGGTTGAGTCTTTCTCTGGTTTTAGTATCAGAGTAATACTTGCCTCCAGGAATGTGTTAGGGAGAATTGCTTCCTTTTCAATTTCATTGAAAAGTCTGAGGAGTATTGACATAAAATCTTCTATAAATTTCTTATAGAATTCAGCTGTAAATTCATCAGGACCTGGACTTCTCTTTGTTGGTATGTTTTAAATCACTTTCAATTTCAGTAGCTGATATTGGGTTATTAAAAATTGTTATAGCTTCTTGATTGAGTTTGGTAATTCATATGTTTATAGATTTCTGTCCATTTCCTCTGTGCTTTCCACCATATGTGAATAAAGATTTTCAAAATAAATATTCATGATCCTTTGAATTTCCATGGGATCTGTAATAATTTCCTGCTTTTCATTCCTTATTGCATGAACTGGAGTTTTTTCTATTTCTTGAAAAGGTTAGCTAGAGGTTTATCAATTTTGTTTACTCTCTTATAGAACCATCTCTTTGATTTATTAATTTTTTATATTGTTTTCTTTTTTTCAAATGCAATAATTTATGCTCTGATCTTTAAAGTTCCTCTATTATATGAGCTTTGGGTTTTATTTGCTCTCCTTTCTCTAGAATCTTGAGGTGTAACATTAAGATGTTTATTTGTGCTCATTCTGTTTTCCTAATGTGACAGTTAGTTGCTATATATTTCCCTCTTAGAACTGTTTTCACTGTAGTCCACAGGATTTGCTATGTTGTATCTGCATTTTCATTGAATTGTAGGTATTATTTAACTTCTTCTTTAATTTAACCTATAACCCAATGATTGTTCAAAAGATTTTTATTTAATTTCCAGATGTTTATATAGGTTTTACAGTTTCTTTTTACCATGAATTTCCAATTTCATTGCATTATGGTAAGATAATATGCATGGGATAATTTCACTACCTTTGCATTTATTTAAGAATGTTCTATGAACCAGTACATGGTCTGTTTTGGAGAATGCCCCATGCACAGATGAAAAGAATGTGTATTCTATTGTGGTTGGGTGAAACATTCTATAAATATCTACTAAGTCGATTTCTTCACAGGTTTGATTCAGTTTTCATATTTCTTTGCAGACTTTTTTGGCTAGTTGATCTATCTCTTTGTAACAATGGAATATTAAGGTCCCCTACTATAATTGTTGTTATTGCATATTTTTTTAATGTCTATTAGTATTTGTCTTATATGGTTGAGTGCTCCTGTATTTGATGCATATATATTTATGATTGTTAGCTTTTCTTCTTAAATTATTCCCCTAACAAGTATATAGTGACCTTCTTTATGTCTTTTGATAATTTTTGCTTTGAAGTTTACATTGTCTGCAAACAGTATAGCTACTTTGTTTTTTTCTGGGTTCCTATTGCATGGAATATTGTTTTCCATCCTCTGACTTTTAATCTGTGAGTTTCCTTTTGAGTCAGATGTGTTTCTTGACTACAGCATATTGTTGGATCCTGTCTCTTGATCCATTTTGTCAACTTACTTCTTTTAATTGGTGAATTAATGCTATTTACATTGATGGATATAACTGATATGTACTGGTTCAACTTTGTTGTTATTTTCCTGCTGTTGGTTTTCTGCTTTTCCTCATTGTTTAATTGCTTGCCCTGTGTGGTGGTTTCTTTCTGTTGTTTTTCTGGAAATTGTAGTATTTTTTATCTCTACCTAACAAGTCTTTCAGTACTCTTCCTAGGGTTGGTTTGATGAACATGAATTTCTTCAGTTCTTTGCTACTGAAGTATAATATTTCTCCATTAACCTTCAAAGAAAATTTTTCAGGGTGCATCAATCTGGATTGAAAGCTGTTTTCTTTCAGGGCTTGAAATACTTCACTCCAAGCTCACCTTTACTTGAGGGTTTGTACTAAGAAGCCTGCAGTGATTCTAATAAGATTTCCTTGATAGGTGAGTTGTGTCTTTTCTCTAACAGCTTTTAGTATTCAGTTTTTATGCTGAATTTCTGGGATCTTGGTTATGACTTGCATTCTATATGTCTCACTTATCTGTGTATTTGATTCTTTGCCCATGTTTGGAAAATTTACTGCTATTACTTTTGTGAATAATTTACTGATGTCATTTGTGTTGTCTCCTGCATCTTCATTGATGCCTATTATACTTACATTGTTTCTCTTTGCATCATCTTGAAGCTGTTGAATTGTCATTTCATGCTGCCTTGTTATTTTTAAAAGTTATTTCCTTTCATGATTGTTAGCTGTGATCCTATCAGCCAGGTCCAAAATTCTATCCTCAGCTTCATTCAAATGGTTTCAGCAGCTTTCAATGGAACTTTTTATTTCCTGGATATCTTTTTGAATTTTTTTCATGTATTCTATCTACTTCTTTTCTATATTGTTCATTCAAGGTTTCCATCATTTTCTCATGCTCCTGTACTTTTTTTAATCCATGTCTTGTCTCCTTAATTAATATTAATTAATTAATATTGTCATTTCTTTCTTTACATGAGTGATTATTTCTAATCTGATTTCCTCTATATCCTCATGGATTTCTTTCCTTATTTCACTTGCTATATTTTCAGAAATTTCAGGTGTATGACTTCTAATGTCCTCTATTTCAATGTCTCCTATATTTACTCCTGATGGACAGGAAGTTTGAGACTGCTTTTTTTCATTGTCATTCTCACCTCTTGGGTTAATATTTTGGTCTTTTCAACCCCAGTAGTCTCAACTGTCCATCATGTGTCTCTTAGGGTCCTATGGTGTGTTTGATGTTTACCCAGTTGCTGGGTCCCACAATGAAAGGGAGGGCCAGTCACTGCAATTCCTCCTTCAGGGTTTATTGGGTGAGTCCTATATTCTTCCTATTCAGCCTAGGATTATCGATGTTAGGCAACTCTTAGTTCCTATTCTTACTATGGCTTAAAGCTGTTCCAGGTCACCAGATCTACCTGGCCATAATGTGCACCTCAACTGGCACTCTACTGTGTCACAGGCAGTGTCACAGGCCCATTTGATTACCTCTGGGTTGAGGGAGGCCATTAACACTCTCCTTAATCTGCCTGCTATCTTCTGCATGGAAGAAGGACTCACCCTCACTCTTGTCACACTCTTGCCAAAGTCCTACAGCTGGGGAGGAGTTCACTGCTTCTCCTTCTACTCACTGAAGTCCTCTATTTGAGGGGGAAACTCAAGACACTCTTGCAAGCTTGCTGAGGTCCTCTGTGTGGGTGAGGGGTTGTTGAGACTTCACCAGCCCACAAAAGTTCTACAGGTGGTGGAAGGGGTCACTAGTTGACTTCACACTGCTGTGGTGTTTTGGGTAGGGGGAGGATAAAAAATGATCCTGCTGACCCCTAGGTCGATGGCATGAAGAGTTAGGCAAGGTTGATGATCAGCTGACCCCTAGGTCTATGGAGCAAGGATGGGGGTGAGGCCAACTCCCCCTAGATATTCTTAAAATAATAGAATATAGAGCATAACTGTAGATAGTTAGATACTTTTGCTGTAATCAAATGAGCAATCTCTACCTCCACATCCATCCCACGTTTACTCACTTTTAGAGACAAAGTAGCTTTACTACATTTCAAAATTGAGCCTCTGCTCATTCTATCAAACACAATTTATGTATCATGCTCAAAGTGTGAGCAATGAAGTAAATACCAAAGTGAGGCTTGTTCTTGTTGCTGTTGTTATTGTTAATTATTTCCTTTAGCTCTTTTCATCAACTAGAAGATTCTTGTCAAATCAAAGACTTATGATTATTTTGATTACCCATTTAGCAGTTGAGTAACTGAGAAAACAGATGAATCACTACCTAATGCTTCTACTATCTTCCCTCAAATTTGAGTTTCGGCTGGGTAATGAACAGGGAAGGAGATGGCTTATTCACTCAGGCATTAACAGAGGAAACACAGAGCTCTCTGCATCACAGTAGCTACTAAGGAAGATACTGTGATCATTCTGTACAGGGAAGAAAAGCTCAATTAAAGATTGGTTTCTGGTGTCAAAACCGAGGGCTTACAGCACACAGGAAAAGATTTGCTACTTGCATAACAAAGTTCAGCACTAGCTTTCCAAGTTGTAAAAACAGCTTGGGGCAGCAAGAAAATGAAATCATCATGGGGACAGAAGGGGTCAGGACAGGATAGGACCTTTCAAGGAGTTCATTCTGAGGGCAAGAATTTGCATGGTTTAAATCTACTGTCTGCACCAAAGGAGAAAGTATTCAGACTTTTTAAAATCACTTTACACAGTAGTTGGGTAGAAGAGAAAGAAGTGGTGAGGCATACTTTACATATAACTGTCATTGCAAATCACAGGTGAAAGTTTAAAGTAACAGAAAGGAAACAAGTGCAGTTAATGATAAGTTGTCAGATTTGACAATATCAAAATGTTTCAGATCATGGATAATATCATGGCTTGTAAGATGATCAAATTATGAACTACTGTGGTCACAAAATACTCCGGAAAGTAAGTAAATGCAGGGGAATTTGAAACTAGTTCAGAACTGACCAAGTTAGAAGAATAGGAGAGATTATTCAGGTAACATGCCCTTCTCAGGACCTGTTAAAATATATCCATTTTTTTCCTTCTTATCTTTCTTTTTGTTTTAAATGATCTAAATCTATACTGTATACATATACAAAAAAATAGCTTCAACAAAGTTTATCATGGAGTATTTGCCCTATTGTTTAGAGAGTTTTCAGACAGAGACAAAGAAAAATGCATTTAACGTTTGAATTATTTATTTTTTAATATTTGTACCTTTTTTTCCCCTCTATTCATTTTCCTTTTACATGTTTTCGTTGTCCTTCTCATAGATAGTTGGGAAGGTGCTTAGGCAGAGATGTCCAAACCATAAAACAGCTTTCCCTGGGGTCAAAGCAAATCTCTGCATAAATCAACATGCATGAGAATTTCACAGTCTCTCGGCCTCAAGAGGACTTATGAAAGCTGACATGCTGAAGCTTTTCAAGTCGTCTTTGTATAATTTACATGGTATTCTCAGCATTAGTTTCTCACTACTTCCTACAAAAATGTTAGGAAACTTCAGAAAGTAGCTTTTGCCTTTGAAACTTTCAGATATTTTTCCACCCACAGCTTTGTTTTTGAACCTCAACTGCCACAAGCAGCCTTATAAACTAGATTGCCAGAGCCTAGGGACAACTCACCCTTAGTCAAATATGAAGAAATTTTTGCTGGAGAAATCTCCTGGTAGTCTCCCCTACCCTACAGTGAGCATTTGGAAAGGACTCCAAAGTCTTCCCTCTTCTCTCAAAAACAGCCCACAGGGCCTTGAACAATTTGTAAAACACAACAAAAGGAATCACGATAAAAACCCTACATACCCTCTGGCGGGGTTTTAAGCATTCATATACAATTTCAGTGGACACTCTATAGCTCACTGGGGGAAACTGATCTGCAAGGAGAGTCTTTCTTTGTTTTGCTTTATTACTTTTTGTTTTTTCTAAAAGAGAGAAGCAATTCCATTGTTTAGGTGCTAAATTGAATCAATGTGTTTTAAAAGAGATCCTAGCTTAGGTTATTTTAGGAGAGATGATCAGTAGAACAAAGCAGTGAACACAAGTAATGGGGTTCAAGGAGATAATGCTTTTAGTACCTCATTGATAGGAAAGTGCTTCATTTCTGAAAGAGGAATTTTTACTCTTGAAAATTCACAACACTTCCAATCCTTTTTCTTACCTGAAATAGAGTGTCTACAAACCTGTTAAGGTTCATTCAACACATATTTACTGGCACTTCATATTTGCTATTCTATTTACTGAGAATATAAAATTGAACACAGCATGTTTTTGTTGGTATATTCAGAAAGCTTTCAATCTGGTGAGGAAAATGATTTTATATATGACAATTATGGAATGGCTTCATAAATATAATGAGAAATCCAGACTGGTAGTGGAGGGAGAAGGTGAGGGGAAGTTACTAAGAAAGAAAACTTATAAAAATGATTTCTCATTCACAGAGGTCAAGCATAGAGATTATTAGCCAAAGATTCATAAGCAATGATATTGTTCCCTTTTCTTTATTGATGAAGTACATATACAGAGACACATTCATACTCCTAATGATATAGGGGAAGAAATTTCCAAGCTACACACTTCTCTGGTTGTGCTATAGAGGAGATTTCCTTTGGATATAAAGGTAAACAGACTAGAAGGAGCCTGCCTGGGCAAAGTTTCCAAGGCATTTGTGTCCTTTATCTAATTACTTAGGAAATCTTTCCTAGCAGTGGGATGTGGCTATGCCTTATATGAATTTTTATATCTTTGAAGTTCACAGGTTATACTTAGACATTATCATTTGGTAATCAAGTATGACTTTGTGTTCTCTAAAATCAAAGAATAAATTTTAAGAAAATAGAGGTTAAAAGCAGAATATTTATTGAGAGAAAGCAAGCTTCTGTCTGGGAGAGAGACAGAAGGAGGTCCCAAATGGTTTACAATGGATTCTGTCTTTTCCAGAGAATTTTATGAAGCAAAACCACAAAATGAAGCAGATCTAAAGTGGGGAAAGCATGAGAATTCACAAGGTGGACATGTGGTGGTACAGAACTAGGATCTACCAATTAGATTGATTGCTGAGGTAAAATTGATTAAACTGGGGTCATCTTGGGGAGTCAGATAGCAAATAGTCATATATAAAGAGCAGTGGCATTTTTCCTATAGGTGGTTAGGTTAGTGGCTCCTTCTGGTTTCCTCAGAGTGATACAAATAGTGATATTTAGAATATCCATCTATGACGTTTGCCCTTAGGATGTGGGTGCATTTGTTTGATCTTTTGTCTTGAGGTCTGCCCCACAGTGGGAGGTGTCTGCCTCCCCCACAATTGCAAGGTATCTGGAATTCTGCTCTGGTCCTTTTGAGGACCCAGCCCTGTCTGATTGCCTATAATACTTGTATCCACTTCAGTTGCCTGTAACAATCCTCCATCTGAGTAAGTAACCCGAAGAGTCGTGAAGGTGTAACGGGCAATGACCTATCAGGTTTCTTCAGGCTGAAGGAGGTCTTAGTTTTTGATTGGCAGTCAGGGATATTCAGCAGAAGGTCTATCAAAGGCCCTCAATAGACACCAGGCATTTTTTATCTTATAAGCATATGGCTTTAAGTCTGGAGGAGACAAAGGCAAAGAAATGATTAAATATGCATTGGTCAAATAATAGAATCAACAGAATAATTATTAGAACAGTTAACAAAGGTTTCCACCAAGGGAAACTAGAAATGGCTTCCTATAAGGTGGATGAAAATAAAGTCCAGCATATTTTAGAATCTGACATGTCATAGATGTGTTGTCTAATATCTTGGACAGCTATTGAGATATTAGCAGAGGATCAAGAATATATACACAACATTTAGTTTTTACAATTGCACAAGTATTCCCATTGCACTGCTATTAGAATGTCTAATGCCATGTGATTTTGGAGGATGGCCTGGCTCTTTAGTTTTACTTCTTCATTCAACAAAGAGAGACCAGCTGCATGTCATTTAAGACTTTCTGAGTATACTTAGTGAAGACCTTGACATGTGTCATATAACCTTTTCTCTGGAAAAGATCTGGTAGATCCCAGTAAAATGAGTCTTGTATATTTGTTACTGGTTTTATCTGTATGATTACTTGGAGTTTGGCATCTTCTAGGCAAGAACAAACTTTAATCAAAAAATGTATAATTCAAGTATGTATGCAAAGGCATGCACAATCAAGGCATGAGCATTTGAGCTGATAGGTAAGTTTGGAAACTGTTACTAAGGGATAGAAATTATAATCCATTGGCTCTTAGGTCCCTTTTTGATGGAGTCTCACATTTTGTCATAAATTCCTCTAGCTTTAGTTATAATTATCTCTAAATTTTTGGTAACATATGAGAGTCAGATTAATATACTATTTTGACCAATGAAAAATTAAGAGTATATGAACAACCATATGTACTGTATATATATATACAGTACATATATATATATATATATATATATATATATATATAAAGAGAGAGGGAGAGAGAGAGAGAGAGAGAGAGAGAGAGAGAGAGAGAGAGAGAGGATAATGCTTCTCTAGAAAGGGAGTTGGACTTTTAGGTGTAAATAAAAGGTTTGGACAAAGAGAAGATTGTTTCAGTTACAGTTTAAGCAAGATATATTTTAGTGACTGTTTTATTGAGATATGACTGGAAGAAAGACCAGAATTGAGAAGCAGAGAGACACAGGTGCCAATGTCTAGCAATAGACTGGTTTTTAAACTCTTATTATGATTATTCAGGGCTTCTCTGTGTGGAGATGACAGGTAAATATGACACTCAAGCCAGAGGGAGGAGGCAGAGTGCCCTGAAGCCTGTTAAGCTGGAGCAGTTAATAAGATGGGTTTGAACTCCAGGATCTTGGTCTCAGAGGGCACTCTGACACCCAGTGGTAACTCTTGCAGTCAGGGCATGGCTTGGTGGGGGGATGTTAAGTCAGTCCCTCTTAAAGTGACCTGACTTGTAACAGTTATAACAGGTTAATGTACTCAACTAGCTCTTCTTGGAGCCCTGAGAATCGGACTTAAGGTCTGTCTTGTTTAAGGCCCCACAAGGGCAGATACTTTTTGGTCTCTTGTTTTCTCTCTATGCTTTTCTCTCAGTCCTGATTACAAAATACTACAGAGACAGTTTTTTACTCAAATATCACATGAACTACCTGGAGCAAAGACTATCTTTTTGCAACTTTTTTCCTAATATCTGGGGTTGACTGTGTACTAAACAGGTCTTTAGGCAAAATCTTTCCTACTGAATCAGGTTCTAGAGACACAGGTGTTTTACTAGTGTCTCTAATAAATGATCTAAGAAGTCAGAGGGATTTTCATCTTTATCCTGAAAAACAGCTGACAATTTCAAATCACTAGAAGGCTTGGTTTTTGTCCTTCTTAGACATACAAGAATACACACATAAAAATGTCTCCTATTTCAATCTCTTGTCTTGCTGTGAGACCAGAAGGAGTCTTGGATGGGAACTGATTGTGTTCCAGTGGGAATGCATGGCTTCCCTGGCTGTCAATTTTCTAGCTCTCTAAAATTAACAATATGATATTCACCTCCAAAAGCTATAACAACTTGTGATGTTGCCTGTTTCTCACTAGAAGTCAATGTTTGATTTAAAATTAACATTGTATCTTTCTAGCCTAGTCTATTGGTTTGAGTAAATCCTCAAAAGACATCAAGGTACTTATCAGGATTTTCCTAGTTCTAGTTTAATTTGTTTTAAGTCACTGAAAGAAAGATGCCTATGAATGAAGATAGTTTCATAAGGGTTATAATTATACCTTGAGCATAAATAAGAATTATCTCTTAATGTAAAAAAAATGAACATAAAGCAGTTCTCATCATTTTTCCTCTTTCTTACAGCATGACCTAAATTGTAACATAACATCATAATTAATACTTCTCTCTGTATTCCATTCTGGCTCTCAGGAGAAGGTAGGCCACATGCACGTGCAGAGAAATATCAAATGGCTCTTTTTCAACATATAAGGGTCCAACATCTTTCAGTGTTTAAGAATGCATTCCAAAGGAGTAAGGGGCTCTGGCATTCAGTTACCCATGTCTGTAATGTAAAAAGCTCAAAGTGTAATGGTTGAACCTCTTTCAGTGCTTTAGAATGTATTCCAAAAGAGTATGAGATTTTGTTCTTGAGCCACCTATCTATGCCAAAAGAAATAATTGGATGTCATTCTACTTGATAATGTTCTCAAGGAGTCCATCAGGTTGATTCCACTCCAGGACAAGTGGATACTCTCTGGATAGAGTAGAAAACAAAATTCAATTTTATATTCCCTGGTAGCTTGTGAACTTTGCTTCCATAAGCCTACTTGTGACAGAAGTTTAAAGAAGAAAGCATAATTTTCTAATAAACTGTTGCTTTTTGTTTTTTGAAAGAGAGCATATGTGAGTAGTTGAGCACTTCTCTGGTTACACTATAGAGGAGATTCCCTTTGGAGATAAAGGTAAATAGACTAGAAGGAGTCTGCCTTGGATCCTTGGGCAAAGGCATTTGTGTCCTTTACCTAATTACTTAGGAAATCTTTCCTAGCAGTAGGATGTGGCTATGCCTTATATTAATTTTTATATCTGTGAGGTTCACAGGTTATACTTATAAATTATCATTTGGTAATCACATTTCATATGTTATCAAAGGCACGTCAGTCTTTTAGGTATACAGAAAAGGGTGACTAAAATCTTGTACTTTTTTTCTCTTAGTTAACACATGTAAGCATAAATGTAAATCATTTCCTACTAGTTTCTTTGAAATGTAAACAATTGTTGTAAGCTATCTCAGCCTAGTTTCTGAAAGGAGAGATAACCTAATTACTTAAAAAGTTTAGGGAATATTTTGTTTACTGTCAGAGAGATATGTGTGATAGTTATGTGGAGATTTTTTTCTGTAGTCTGGAGTCAGTTTCCACTAAAGAACCTTTGGGTATCTGCCAGAGAGTAGTTCTCACCATGAATCTTGAGTTGTTCTCAGTTTCTATTGGTCCAGATAAAGAGGACAGTCTCCAGAAAGGAACCCAGTTGTCTATCTGGTCAACATTCCATAGACCATTGGCTTGTATAAGGATTTACCAAAGAGATGTTGGGGAAACCTATCCTCTGCTTTAAGAGTGACAGTTGTTCTGGGAACATTCAATTAGCTGGCAAAGTTACCACTGTTTGTCAAAGTTCTATAAGGAATAGTAAAAAGTCTGAGCAAGCTTATTACCTTATGTTTTATAAATTGACATGAAAAGTTTTAAAGTACACAACTTACTATCAAGTATTTTCTTATATACATAAATAAAACATTGGAAAGTCTCCCTTAGTCTAAATGTGTTACTGTCCAATAAATGTGCTGCTTTTAGAAATAGCACCTTCTGCTTTCACCCAGAAGTTGGTTCTTTCTACTGCATCTCAGGTTCAGTCTCTGGAGGAGACTCTCCCAGAATGCTAAGCTGAAACATGAATTTTATGTGTGCTCTCTTAGATGGGCAAAATTCTGATGTCTCATCTGATCCAGAAATGGGGTATGTGTCCCTCATCTAAGATGATTTCCCTGCCTTCAGTGTTAACAAATACTCATTTTCTATAGACTTAACTTAGCAGGAGGAAAAATTTGGAACAATCTAGAGTTCTTTCTAATTTTACATGCCTCAAAAAAGGAAAGTACAATGTGGTGGGAATAGATGAAAAATAAAGCCAAAGAATGGAAGCTGAAGCACAGTAGCCTTGACGTTTCCTTTAGAGTGAGGATCAGAGCCAGTCTGTCAACAGTGAAACCTGTCCTCCAAGTCTTAAGGCCAGCCACCAGCATAGTGCTGTTTAAATGGTGGAAGGAGTCCCAGGTTTCATAGGCATGAAAATTTTCTAAGTCTGAGCTAGATTTTATTGTCAAGAGTATCAATAAATTTAGTAACAAGTTTAAATGCAATATGTACAAGAACAAAACCATATAACCTTCTCATGTTTTAACTTAGATATATTATCATTTTAACAAAACTATAACAGAAAAAGCATAAGCAATTATACAATTTGGGCAAAGACAACAAAATTTGAAACATAAAAATTTGTTACCTAAATAAGTCCCTGTCCAGAGTCTATGAAACCAAAAGTGAACTCTCACCGCCATCCAATGATCTTGGTGGAAGACTTTCAAATGAAACTCTCAACTTACTAGACATCAGGTATGAGTTCATGTTCTCTAAAATTGAAGAATGAATTTTAGGAACAATGGAAGTTAAAAGCAGAATATTTATTGAGAGAAAGAAAGCTTCTCTCTGAGAGAAACAGAAGAGGTCCTGTGCGGGTTTCCAAGGACTCTGTCTTTTCTAGGGAATTTTATAGAGCAAAACTACAAAATAAGGCAGGTCTAAGGTGGGAAAACATAGGAACTCCTGACATGGGTATGAGATGGGACAGAACTATTGCCAAACTATAAGATTAATTGCTCAGGTAAAATTGATTAAATTGGATACCAATGGGGAAATGAGTCACATAGCAAGCATGCATGAATATAGAGCAGGGGCTCTTTACCTGTAGAGAGTTAGGTCAGAGGCTCTTTTTGACTTTCTCAGAGTGACAGAGACCTATTTAGAATATCAATCCCTGATGTGTATTCCTAGGATGTGGGTGCATTTGCTTGATCTTTTTCTTGAGGTCTGCTCCACAATGGGAGACATCTGTCTTCTCCATAGTTGCAAGTTATTTGGTCTTCTCCTCTGGCTCCTTCAAGGGTGCAGCTCTGTCTGATTGTCTAGAATGTTTCTATCTAAATCAGTTATCTGTAACTTTATCATCATACAAACATGCATATACACACATATATGTATATATATATATATATATACCATGTTAAAATAAAATATGTATATATATATATATATTTTTAAGCAATAGGCAAGTAGTCATATAAAAACTAATAACATATTCTCCCACAGTTTTATTTTATTTTATATTCTTTCCCAAATATTTCATTTCACATTTTAGTCATTTTTAGCCTTATTTCAAAAGAAAAAAGATATAAAAACAAATCAATGCTCTTATTAACAATTTTCAAGTCAGCCAGAAAAAAAGTATTAGACTAAAGGTAATAGAAGTTTCAATTATCCATAAGTACAGATATGAGCCTGGGTCTGTGTAATGAGATGAAAATTTGGATATTTTGATTAAATGGATTGCTTGGAACAAACAGTGGGGTTTTTTTATCCTAGAGATTAGAACATCAGAAATAGTTTTCATCCCTGTAAGAGGAACCACAAAGCATGGTGAAATAATAGATTAAAAGATAATAATATGATATAGAGGAAATTATATTAAAGACCTGATATACTCATAATGATATTCAGGACAGGTAAAGAGATTTCCAATGGATCACCAGGAGAAAGTATCTTAAAAGAAGAAGAAATGGAGGTAACTGAGAAATAGGAAGATTTTGTTTTCAGAGGTGGTAAAATTGGAACAAGGGCAATGAATAGTTTGTTAATTTAATTCTACCATGTTAAAATAAAATAAGTGTAGAAGTCCATTTGTCTTCTAATACTAAGTATACCAAGAATGAAGTTTCAGACAGAAAAATACAGAATATTTGCAATATTTAATTTGAACAATGGAATGAAATTAAATGAGTAAGATTGAGTGGGTGAAGATCCAATGCAAATTAGTCTGAAAAAATGAATAACAAATGTGTTCAGAGTTTTTGACAGTTATAATAATACAAAGCCACAAGCAGAGGTGGAATATGTGAGACAAGGAGTTGAAAATCTTGATTTCTAATATTATTTTGGATTAATGTGAGAAATAATGATATAGATGACAGTGAAATCAGTGGATTTCTGGGATGGGGAATGTTAGCATTAAGATGAACTGAACTAAGCAATTGTGAGTAGAGAGGGATATCAAAAAATGGAGAAAATTTTCAATGAAAGACAATAGATATTTAGGGATGTAGATAATTAATGTAGGTTATTGTTATGATTTGTGTCTGCATGTCCCTCCCAAAGCCTTATGTCATCACTGGGGCAGGCATCTAGAAATTGTGACTGATTCATGATCAAATGTTTGGTTTA
Organism: Hydrochoerus hydrochaeris; assembly: GCA_004027455.1. Taxonomy (NCBI): domain Eukaryota; kingdom Metazoa; phylum Chordata; class Mammalia; order Rodentia; family Hydrochaeridae; genus Hydrochoerus; species Hydrochoerus hydrochaeris. The sequence goes on along the minus strand of PVLA01004391.1, from coordinate 45,325 downwards.
TGGGTGTGAGTGCTACCCCAACCCTAAGGTGAGTAACCTACACACCATATAGGGAACAGAAAGAGTCTTCTCTTCTTATTTTTCTTCTTTTTGCTCTTGTTGCTTTTGCTGTCTTCTGCCACCACCAACTGTTGCTCCTTTGCCATTCCACCCCACCTTGGAGTCAGCTGATTATAGACTAAACCCTCCACAAACTGTGAGGTAAATAAAACTTTCCTTCCTTAATTTGGGCATTGGTATTTTATCCCAGCAACAAGAGAGAAGAACGTAACTAAAATAGTTATAATAATTATGAAATGTATAATAAAGATACTAGATAATATAATCTACACAAAATAACAGTAAAGTATAAATGGCACATATATGTCAGAAACATTAAATTCTTAGAATTATAATTATACTGAAAAATGTAATTTATTTTTATGAGAATTAAAAGGCCAAAGGCAAAAATTATGAGTATATGGAATTTCAATTGCAAAGCAAAAATACTCAAGGTACTAGATATAACTAATTCATAGACAACAAATATAGGCTATACATTGTCTTGTACATATGAAAGATTTAAAGTCATTCATTTACTTAGTCAAATTGAAAGCAACCATACATTTTTGAGAACTTGTTTGGTGATTGTAGCAGGGGAGTGTACCTACTCATGTAACACTGACCAAAGTGCTCCTCTGCCAAGCGACATCTTCCTCCAGGAAACACACAACACCAGGAAAGAAAGAGTTAGGACAATGAGTGAGGAAAGGAAAGCCATATTGCCCACTGGATCAGCTTAACCAACCCTACAATCAAGAAGGATAGAAGGTCAAGCTTGATCCCCTCACATCCCTCAATACATTCCTAAGTATAGAAAGCTAACATTCTCTGACCACAATTTTTCCCAGAATTAAATAACCAAGAAAGTAACCACCAAGTAACTTTAATCATTTCTATCTTCAAAATAAGTGTCACATTTTCCAGAAAAACTAAGAATAGTGATTAAAGTTTAAACAAAAGAAAATATGCATGTAGTCTTATAATTTTTTTGTACTAGGAATCAAACACAGGACCTTGCACTGGGCAGGCAGGCACTTGTGCTGTTGAGCTATATCCTTGGTCCTTATAATTTGCTTTATTAAGTAAAATGATTGAAAGTCAATGTGTTAAGACTTAAATATAAGACACTATTAATTAAAAAGATAAAAAATTAATAACAGAATAGAAAACTAATGAATTAGATAACTAAGACAAAGATATACTTAATTTTTAAAGCTAACTTTGTTAAGAAGAAATGCTAAGGATCCAAGCTCACATCTGAAGAGCCGTTCTGGGTCAGGGACTGATAAAGGCATTCTTCTCCACTCAGCTCCCTGCCCCTGGATACTGTGCCCCAGCCGTGCCCACCTGACTCCTTCAGACTGACTCTGCATTTTGTTTCACATATGTAGGAAGGAGTAAAAGCGTCAACCATCAAAACTACATGATGACAGAGGGGTACAGTTCCTGGGGAGAGAAGGTGAGCCCGGAGGGTCAGCAGACCCAGGGACAAAGCACAAACCTGATCTGCAGCACTAGAACATTCTTCTTTTTCTGTGTTTTCTACTTTCCTATTATTTTAATATCTCTTTTTAATTTCTTCCCTTAATCTTTTTTTATTTCTTTTGTTCTCTATGTTTTCTTTTTCTTGCTCCTATTTTTTTTTCTTTTTCTGTTCCTATTACCTAATACTACTGTCAATTTCCTTTCACTCCACACTAGGGCCTCCAAGCTCACCTTCCTCTTCTACTTATCTCTCATTAATAGTTTGAATTTCCCTTTTCTCATTCTCCAGTTGCTCACTCCAACTTCACCAGCATTACTATTAAGACTTACGAATCTTTAGATACTCTCCTCTATGCTATTGTAGTTGAATACCATTCTATTGTTAGTGGAGTCAAAGTTGTTTCATTTACTTGATCTTTATTGTAAGTCAATATTGTGTTTGTTTTAGTGTTTAATTATAGATTTCTTTTCTACAGGTAAAAATGGTACTTATGTGTTCTTAGGGTATACCAATATGTAATTTCTCTTTGACATTATTATTGTTGCTGATGTTATTAAATGCCAAAAGCGATAAAGTTGTTGTTATCAATTGGTTTTATTTGCATGCTAATATCTGGTTTGCCTTGACCTCAACTCATTCATGGAGAACTAACTGGGTATTGACCCAAATAAGCTGCAACCCCCTCTCCCAAATAAAGAGAAGTGATAGATCCTTGGATAGAGGGAAATGTTGATAGCGATCCATTCCCAAGGCAGACATTGACTATTAATGTCTCCAGACTGGTAAGAGACTTCTCTCTGCAATGGATTCATAAGCTTAAGCAAGACAAACAAACAAACAAACAAACAAACAAAAAATGAGACTAGAAGGCAACAGGATGTCTCCAAATTCCTCTAAAAACTCCCAACTCCCCAAAGCTGATCTATAGGACATCATAGAAAAAGAAATCAAAAGTCAGCCATATCATTTGCAAGAGTAACAGAGATTACAAAATATATCACTATAATGCTTGACTAGCTCAAAGAAGATATAACTTAACAAATAATGTGCCTAATAAAATTATCAGTGAACCTGCAAAGGACAATAATAAAAGCTAGTTAAGCTAAAAGACAAAAATGATACAAAATATGAATGATCAGTGTGGAAAAGAACTGGATTCCATAATAAGGAATCAAATGGAAATTCAGGAGTTTAAAAATTCTAGCAAAAGTAAGGCAGCAAAAGTAACCACAGTGAGGACCTAATGTTAAAACTATAAGCCTGGGCTATGGTTGGTGACCAAGTAATGATAGATATCTTTAAAAAAAAAAAAAAAACAAGAGATCATGAAACAAAGAAGACTAAATTAGGATTAATTGGACATAATAAATAATCAGACAGAAACAAGAAAGGCATAAAAAACCTGCTTACTGAAATAGTAGCAGAAAAATTTGGAAATATGGAAAAATAATTTAACAAACAAATAAGCGGCATAGAACCCCAAATATCTATCCTCCCAAAAGAGCTTCAACATGACATATCAGAGTCAAAATCCCAGGAATGCAATTGAAGAGCAAAATCTTAAAAGCAAGTGATCACTTACAAAGGAAAGCCCATTAGAATTACAACAGACTTCTCAGCCCAAAAGCCTGAAGAACTTGGAGTGAAATGTTTCAAGGCCTAAAGGAACGCAGTTTCCAATACAGACTGATACATACTGCAAAGTTATCTTTCAGGCTTGGTGGAAAAACAAGAGATATACATTTTAGAGGTCACCTAAAGACATTAATAACCACCACTCCAAATAATTATGAAGAATATATTAGAAAGTGACAATCAAGTGAAATACACAGATAGGTGTAGTAGAATGAATAAAATGTGTAGGATGAGGGGTTAAGTGGGAGGGAAAGAGAATTGGCAATGGGAAAATAATTCAATGACATGAATAATTCAATACCTTTCAGTAATATCTCTAAACATGAACAGTCTCAACTCCCCAGTCAAAAGAACTTACTGGTAGAATTGATCAAGAAAGCAAATTCAACAGTATACTGTATGAAAGAAACACATTTAACCCCAGAAAAAATTATAGACTAAAAATCAAAGGATGGTAAGCAACAGCACATACAATGGGAACCCCAAAACAACTAGGGGAAGCTTTCCTATTTCTACACAAAGTAGGCTTTAAACTAAAACTGATCCAAAAAGGCAGAAAATGTCACTACATATTAGTTAAGGGAACAGTTCAATAGGAAGAGATTAACAATTATATATAAATCAAACAATGGCATATCTAACTTCAATTAACAAACACTATTGGATATAAAGATCTTATAAACATCAACAAAATTATAGTGGAGCACCTCAGTAGCCCACTCTAACACATAAATGAACTAGATACTGATTTGACTAAGAAATATTAGAATTGAACCAAATCTTTGAACAAATGGACTTAAGAGTTATCTATCGTATTTTATCCAACAACAGAATATTCATCATTCTCAGAAGCACAGGAAGTTTCTCTGAAATAGACCACATATCAACCAAAAAGATGCTCACGTAAATGCAAATAAAACATTTAAAATTGTTCTGTTTATATTATCAGACATTACACATGAAACTAGAAATCAATAGCAAAAGAAGTCATGTAAATTACACAGAAATCTAGAAGAACTTCAAAGAAGACAAAGCTCAAATTCTTCAAACTCTTTAAAGAAAGTGAAAGGAATGTAGCACTCCTAATGTTCCTGGAAACTAGCATTGCCCTGATTCCAAAACCAGAGAAGAATCTAACCATAAATGTTAACAATAAGCCATTCTCTCTAACAAACAGAGATGAAAAAATTCTCATAAAATATGAACTTTTAAATTGTTTTAAAAGAAGGAAAAACTGGGCCTGGGGATTTAGCTCAGCAGCTCAAGTGCTTGCCTGGTAAGCATGAGGTCGTGAGTTTGATCCCCAGTTGAAAAAAAAAAAAAGAAAAAACAACCATAAATATGCCAAAAATTATAACAGAGAAAATCTGTATTGAATAATTGTTATTTTAATAAGCCCAAAAAGTATTAGAATGAGTTTTAATTTTGTAGGATAATTTTTGAACCATTCAAAATGACAAAAGTTCCCCCAAATCCCAGATCATGTCAGGGTGCCGAAGTTTAAATAAACATCACAGAAATAAAACTATATACAATTTTCACTTATGAACTAGGACGACAAAACACTAATAATAAACAGTATCATTGAGTTTGAATATCACATTATATACTGTTCTCCAATATTAATCAAAACCTTTTACCAGTTTTTTTATTATGACCTCATCTTTCACTTTTATTCATAATTGATATATGGGGAAGCAAACCAATTCAGACAGATAGACTGGCCTTTTTCATCTCCCTCAGTAAGTATAATTCAGAGCTGGAATCTCAGTGTTCTGATTTGGAATCAGCTTTGGTCTCCAAGGTGGTCATTCCTGTGGTGGACACCAGACAAGGGCTGAGGTCTTTATGCTTCCGCATCTGCCTGATGGGGCTGGATGCTTTACTCGCACTGATGATATATGTGAGAGTATTGCCTACTAGACATCCGCCCAGTTGTGCTGACATTAGCTAGCATGTCTTTAACTGTTGCTGATCCTGACACATACAGAAGTGAATCACAAGGGTGGTTGACATGGTTTAGACCTAGAGAATCCTCTTACCATTTCCAAGGCTCATGTGGCTTGAAGGCAAATTGATCCACTGATGAGTTCACAGATGAGTATGCTGTAGAGGCAGAGCCTGGTCAGAGGAGGCTGGTCACTAGGAGTGGAGGTGTATATTCCTATCCCCACCTCCTTTTTTCCTCTCTGCTTCTTGGCTGCCAAAGGATGAGCATGCATCCTCCACCAGGCCCTTTCATCACGGTCTTTTTACCTTAAAGCCAGGTAACTTTGACTGAACTCACTGGAAACTGTGAACCAAATAAACCTCTGTTTCTCTAAGTTGCAGATGCCTAGTATTTTATTTCAGGGAAAGAAAAAGTGATTAATAAGGGAGAGTCACATCAGATAGAAAGGAAGAAGGCTGGTAGATGATTGTTTGGTTTTGAATGTCTTGCTGGATATGGCTACAGGGAAAATTCAAACAGCAGGTACACTGTGCTACTGCTTGGGTGTATGATTTGTAGAGTGGCAACATAAATATTAGATGAGCAATTAGAAATTCATTTGCTCAATAAAGCTATTTTTATTAAGCACCATAATGTATATTATACTTTACTACTTGTGCATATATTTTTTGCTCTTGTGAAAACTGATACTAGGACATACATTTTATGTACATAAGTACATTTTAAAGTACCCAGAAATGCCTGTCTTAATTACTTTTCTTGTTGCTGAGACAAAATAGCCAATACCCACTGTTAAAGAAGGAAAGGTTTGTTTAGGTCATAGTTTGTAGAGGTTTCAGTCTATAGTTGGCTGACTTGCATGGCACGAGGCATTGCAAAGCAGAGAAGCAGAAAGCAGCAAGCAGCAAGACAACAACAACCCAGAGATAAGCCTCATCCTGTCTTTTATATTTTATCCAGACTACCCACTCTTAGGGCAGGTAGCATGCACATCCACAATCCTACCATTCCTTCCTTGATCACATCATCACATGCCCTATATTCAGCCACCTCCAAAAAACCTCACCTATGATGGCATGAAGTTTTGGGGAACATCTAGACACAGGCCATGACTGTCAAATTTTTTGGAGCTAATTCTGCTTATTGTTCTATTTGCTACCTTGTGGGTAAAACCCTAAACCTACATTTCCACTGAAGATAAAGAACCATGTTTCATTCTTGATATAAAAATTTATGTAAAAGCATATTTAAAGCAAGTAACATATTACTATTGAAAACTGTTATTATTAGTAGTATTATATTCCAATTAATAAAATATAAAAATACCTAAAAACTATAATTATCTGTTTAAAGCATGTGATGATATATTTTTTTAAATTTTGCATTTAAATAATAAATTACTAGTAACACTGTAGCATCAACTATCCTAGGGTTAAAAATCATGGTTGAACAAACTATATCTAAAAATTAATAAAATGATAAAAATAATTTCATGTGACTTTTTTATGATCAATATTTTATTTTCTCTTAGATTTTGGCCATCCAGCAAGTGATTCATTTTTCCATATAGGGAAGATAAGTGGCTAGAAGATGAGAGTGGAATTCAGACTAATTGGCAGCTAATGTATTCATGTGGCTCAAAAGAATTGAAAGCAGTTTTAAGAAACCTTCATTCATGTCATCTAGCACTAATTGGTGGTAAAACAATCAACATATAGAAATGAAATTAACAACTCAGTTGGGAAAAAAGTCAAAGCTAAAATGAAAGCAAATGCATGGCAAACATTACTTACATTATAATACTAAATATAGGAAAACAGTAAAAAGAAATTAAGGCAACAGTAACAAGAAAAAAAGAAAGAAATTTAATTCCATTTGCATGTTAAAATTCTTTACACTAAGATGCAATCTGAAAGCCTATGATACTGGACCCTTCTGGATTTGTTCAATTCCCCTTTCACATTAGTTTAATTATTTATATGTTAAATCAGAAGTAGGTTGATGAAAATAACTGTCCCATAATAAAAAGTCATATTGTCCACAGAGGAGAAACATGATACTGTAATGAATACTACAAAGAGACCATGAGTGAAGTTTTTGTTGTTCTAAGGAGAGATATTTGGGAAAATTTTCAGTCATGAGGTCTTTGAATTTAGAGACGCTATAAAAATATCTTTCTAGCAAACAACTCAATTTTTATGTCTTATTAATTTACCAGCAAAGGATAAAGGGCATAGTTTTAAAATCATTGTATTTAAAATATCATAAAGACATTTTATGACTACAGATTGTTTTGGACTGATACAAAATTTTCTTGTGCATTTTAACCTTTTTATCTTCAAAAGTATTTTTCAAACAGTAAAAAAATATTGTGGAATACACACAAAGGCATTTTCCATAAAGAATCAAAAATATATCAGAGACATTACACAAAAGTGTAATGCAGGGGGTGAGGGAAGAAGTAGAGACTACCAGACTTGTGTAAAGATAACATGGTCTGGAAATATTTTGTGCTTAGGAGCAGGCAGTCAGAGGAGAAAAGACCTTTTGTAGGAAACAAAAAGAAGTGTGCTTCTTTTATAGAGATGGAAAGAGGGCAGCAGACATTAGATGGAAAGAATTTAATAACATCTGTGGTCAAAGTTCTATGACTATCTGGTACCTCAATGGGCACAGCCCTTGAAGGTCCAGTATAAATTTTCAGGTATCTCCAGATGTCCTCAGATGTCCCAGGAGCTGCAAAATTCCCTGTCCTATTTTATCTTCTTTATGGCATGCTGGGCTTGCCCATGATAGTTTTCTTACTGAGCTGAGTTCCCTGCTGAGAATAATGTTCCTTCTGGTAAAGTAGGTCGGGGTCTGGGAGAGTCAGGTCCTATTACAGCTTTGCATGCTTGGGTTTTGTTGTTATAAACAAAAAGGAGAAAAATAAAAAGGGAAATGGGTGTCAGTCTCATGGCTGCTTCAGGCTTGGCAAACGGACTCAGGGGGCAACCTAGTGAGAAACATCCTGAAGCACAGGACTGCACTGAAGGGAGGTCAACACCAGCATCTGTCTGCTGGCAATTTCTAGCACACGATCCTGTAAACACTGAGAGAAAAGTCTGAGAAGGCATGGAAATCCAGACTCGACTGGGGAAGGTCTAGAATGGCCATATAGATTGTTGCTAATATAGAAATGCATAGCCATCAATCTTCGGCTGGTGTAGAACTGGAGCAGTTTAGCAAAGAATGAATTAACATTAAGATTTTTTTGATTGAGTGAAGCTGCCAGCCATGCGAATGGAGCCAAAGGTCATAGGTAAGAGGAAGGGAGTATAATTAGGAGTGTGGTATCCACAAGCATGGGAAAAAGTACTTCATCCCTAAGGTAAAAGAATTGGACTGGAATTTTAATAAAATTTGACAGATCTACAGGAAAACATAATAAAATGGCATTTTTAATTGCTGACTAGGAGGAGAGTAAAGAAAAGGCATTTGGTCATTTTTGGAATTTTAGTCAGCCTGATAGATGTGGGGGAGATTACTTGTGACTTCCATGAGGAGGAGAGGTCAGACAAGACACAATTGGCTCTGTTCCCCTCAGAGCCTGATTGGGGACAGGTTATTAGTGCTGGGGGAAGAGGGGTGACCTGGCTTTAGTGGAATTGGGAGTGGTGTTTTACTGAAAGCCAGGGAAGGGAGAAGGTATTCCAGACCTTAGGTTTAGATATTGGGGAGGCAATGGGAACTTTGGACAAAGCCAGAGAAGGAAAGAAGAGAATGACTGAAGTGACAATGTGAATTTAATATAAAGATGGTTTAATATAAAGATAGTTTAATGTAAAGTGAGTCATGTAATGAGTAGATGTGGAAAGATTAAAGAATTTTTCAGGTAGATGATGACAAGGTTCTTGATTATCTGCTGAGATGACTGGTGTTTATGTAGACTTTAGTAAAGTTAGTATTATAGTTTAGCTTATCGCTTGGGTTTTGTTGATCTGGAAACCTGGCCTTCAACTGATGTATCTCTGTCATAAATGTGGCCAAAGAAATAGTTAATTAAGTATGAGGTAATAAGTATGAGTAAAATTAACAAGACCATTATGAATATAACCAACAAATGTTTTACTAGGAACACCCAGTAATAGCCCTCTGTAAAGAGGATAAGGAAAAGTTCTAGAGAATTTTAGAGTCTGATAGAGACCTAACTTGTCATCTAATATCTTGCATAACCATAGAGTCAGAAGGAGCAAGAATGTATTCATAGAATTCTGCTTTTATAATAGCACAAGTGCCAGGGACATAAGCTCAGCAGCACAGTGCCTGCCTGGCAAGCATGAGGTCATGAGTTCAAGTTCTGGTACAAAAAAAAAATCTTGTGCTGTATGTGTATGTTAAAATTATTACCAAGCATTTTATAAGTTTATAGTAAATACTTTAAAGTCCACAGTTTATAAGCAAAGTAACTTTTTTCCCTCTAATCTTACATGCTTCCAAAAGAGTAAAAATATGAAATAGAAAGAAAGGATTAAAAATAAGATCAGAGAAAAGAAATTTTTCTTCTCATGCTCACGTGACTTACTGAGACTACTTGCCCATGAGTCATCACTCAACCAGGAGAGGTGAGAATGGGGAATCTCAAGAGCTAAGATTGTCTCCTCACCAGCAGAAAGTAAACTGAGGGAGAACTTGCTAGACATTTCCTATACAGTGTAGAGGAGGATCAGGCCAGTTTGTCTCACTGAAATCAGCCCTCCACATCTTAAGAGTGGCCACTGACCTAGCATCACTCAAGTGGTAGAAGGAGTCCCTTCGTTTATTAATAGGTATATATACATTATATATATATAAAATGCATATATAAGTATATATAATAGGCATACATATGTATATATAATATATTAATAGGTATATGTATATATATATATATATATATATACAATATATTTAGTGTTGTGTAAGATAAAGTTAAAACTCATAACAGTCACAAGTCAAAAATTTCAAGTGAGTCCAAATGTAACATATACAAAACATATACAAGACCTTGTCCATAGGAGTGAAACATCCCTTTAAAGAAACACCATACAGTTATTTATAAATGGTGCAAATGGTGGCCTGGACTGCTCCAGCAATGTCAAAGAAGAGGGTTTTAAGGCAGAGAGAGTGTTAGAAGCTTGGACAGGGAGTGAGTTTACCTGTTCTGAAGAAGTGAACATGGCAGGAACTGTGGAGGTGTCTGGCTTCATGGTCTTGGAACTGGGTTTAAGGGGAAGAAGAGGGAGAGAGAGATGGAGGGCCTCCCCCATCTGAGGTGCACAGTGAGAGCTGGAATGGCAGAAGCTGCAGCTGCAGAGGTCATGCTCCTAGGATGGCCAGCTGAGTCTAGGTGGACTCAGCTGGAAGCGAAAGCACAAGACAGTTCAGATCCTACCAGAGCGAGTTTGCTTCCCCCTCCAGGTTTCAACTCCACATGTAACACGAGAAGCAAGGGGTGGGGACCAGCAGAGGCCACCAGGCTTATGTGAAGGCAACATAGCATGGAACTTATTGTGCCTGGGTGCAGGCAGACTCTAAAAGACTTTCTGTAGGGAACAAAGAGAAAGTGTTCCCTTTTAATAGGGATGGAAAGAAGGTTCAGGACATTACATGGGAAGATTTTAATGAAATTGCATAGTAAAAGTTCTCCAACTGTCTTGCACTCCAGATGTGCTCAGATGTCCTGATACCTTCTAAGTTCTTTATCCTGTCTTATCTTCTTTAAAGCACCCTGTACTTGCCCACTGCAGCCTTACAAAAAGTTTACATTTGACAACTTGAATCTGGAGCTTATATACATTGATGTACATTTGAGTTATTCATTTCCAATCTGTTTGTAACCTTTATTGCCTTCCAGAGAATATCTATTAGTGCTCTTAATGAAATGCTTTAGCTTTTGATATTTCCATTTTATATTAATATAAATTTATGTTCTTTGAGTACAAACACAAATGTAGATTGTTAAAATGTCAAAAATAGGAAAACACAAAATGAGCCAAAGGGAAATATATTTTTTAATGCATTGGTGCATTAGTTCTTCAAAATTTTTCTGTGTGCACTAGAATACTGGTGTGTGAGAAGCTGAAGCCATAAAATTCTTAAAGAATAATATCTGTCTCATAAATTATATCTAACATTCTTTTAAAATTTGTAAGATCAAACCCATTTCTTTACTTTTTTTTGCCAAGAAAACCTCAATTTACTTCTATACTCTAGAACAAATCTGTGTAAAACATGAAACATTAGCTCCATTTAATATGAATTTTAATCTTTTGTTTCTAATGTGACTTTTTGCAACTTTTAGTACCTCATATTTAGTTGTCTAAAACTTTGGTTATGAAACCATGTACTGTCATGATCAGGTAATGAATCCAACACAGCTCTCAAAGTTCCCAAAGGAAAGAAAGGCAGGAAAATGGAGAAATAGAGATAAGAGACAATATGCCAAAAGCTGAGGTTAGGTGGAGCCCTCTCTCCAGCTGGGAGGAAAAGGAACTAATCAACCACCAAGGCACATTTATTTATACCCTCAGGAGGTTGATGTCAATTTCAGCCCCTCTGCATAACAACCTGTTTTCCTGGATCACTTGGGTATCTTGCATTGATGTCAATTTCAGCCCCTCTGCATAACAACCTGTTTTCCTGGATCACTTGGGTATCTTGCATTTTCTCTCTCTCTCAATCTCTCTCTCTCTCTCTCTCTCTCTCTCTCTCTCTCTCTCTTTTTAAATCAGTACCAGGGATTGAACTAACAACCACATGCTTGCAAGGAAAATGTTTATGCCGCTGAGCTAAATTTCCAGCCCCTCATCTTCCATTCTCAGACCTGTAACAGCTTTTGTATGTGGCTTGCTTCCAGCTCTTCATGTCCTCAGGGCTGGCCTTGCTTAAGCTCCGCATGTGTGATCGATCTCTAGCTTCAGTTGCTCCCCACTCTCAGGATGTCACAGATAACTCACATGGACACATGAGTATATTTTAAATTATTGAGGTAAACAGTGTTATCAACTAATGCTGTATAATATAACAGCTCAAGGTAATTCATACATTCAATATTATATGTATATATATATACACATATATACATATATATGTAAATATATATGTAAAAATATATGTAAATATATATGTATACATGTATTTACAAATATCTGAATAGCATCATACCATGAAAGAACTGTTTATTTTGGATATATAAGAGACATATTTGGGCAACTTTTAAGTCCTGATGTCTCAGATTTTTAAAACATCATAGAACTATCTCTCTAGTAACTGACTCAACTCTCTACAGAATAAAGCACCTTTGCTTAAGCAGGAGGAAGTGTGGTCTCACACATGAACAATATGGGTTTTCAAATGGACTCTATGATTTTAAAAAAAGGTATTATATGATAACCAATATGCAGAGAAAAACACAACTGGTAAATTTAATCCAAACAAAGTTTGAGATAATGCACTATATAAACAAGTACAAATATTTCGTTAATAAGAAATGACAGTTATTTAAAAATAATTTATTTTTATGTGTATGCTAATTGTTCATGCAGCTAAGGTATTTTAAAATCTAAATACCTTTAAATTCACCTTGACTAATCTCTATAACAAATAGACTAATTCAGTATTTATTTTGTAAAAATTTTATAAAAAGTTTACTGCACCAACCACTTGTCATTACGGGGAATAGTGGAAACATGTAGCCTAAAGTGTGTAAATTGGTTTTTTAAATTAATTATTGATAATTATTTAAATCTTTATGAACTTGACATATATTTCTAAAGTGGTTGTTGTTGCAAGATAATTTAGTTGGATACAAATTTTTGAATTGTAAACTATTCTTCTATATATATCATAGATTAATTTCTGTTGTTTATAACATCAAATGAGGAAGTGCATTCAAATTTAAAATTTTATTTTATTTGAAAAAAATTAGTGTTAGCGAAATGAATATTGAATTTGAACACAAAATTATTGCCAGAATGAATACTGTAAACTGTCTCAATTTTATTACAAATGTTTTTCTCTCTAATCAATCATAACTAATTTAAAGTATAATAATCCATGGAAAAGGTACATATTTTGGTTGATAAGACACCTTTTCTAGAGAGTTTTAGTCTTTCCATGAATGACATGATCAATCTTGCTTTCTGTTTTTTCTCACCAACAAAAATCCATAGATTTACATTTCATTTAATCAGATTCATAATATTTTAATATATTTTATTTATTATACATTATCTTTTGTACTAAACATACTATTAAAAAGTGTGTGCATTTTTTAGATAATCCATCCAGTTTTCCCACTCACTGAAAATAAATATGGAAAATAGTACCAGATAACCTTTTGAGTTAATTTGAACACCATTTTCCTGCATGGCAAAGTCAGCAGTACTCCTAGAAAATGATTGTTTCTGACCAAAGTATTTAGAAATATTGCCACAAACTATATGCTTGAAATATTCACTGTGAAAAGGAGCTTATGGCTATGGTTCTTAAAGAAAGAGCATGTACTACTCTGTACCCTGATTTGTACAGCCCACTGGCATCCTTCTTAGGTGCTGGAGACTTTGTGGTTCTGGCAAGGATTTTACTGATAAAATTCAGCATGCTGTATTCATTGGTATTCATTTAAATTACTCATTTTAGTTCCCAAGGGTCAGTACTTCAGTTTCATTTTGACTTTCAGGCATCACTGAACCAAAAATAAAAAGCAAAGAAGAGCCAAAACCATAGACTCTCATTTCATTTTCAGATTAAATTGGAGAATTTGCAACAGAAATGATGTTGACACAGAGGAATGCTTCCTATTATTGGGGATGGTTGTAAAAGCCAAGAACCTTTTCAGGAATTGAGCCTGATGATTTGGATGATAACGAAGTGAAGAAACCGGGTAAATATCAGGTGATTATCACCTGGTTTGGGTTTTGCTGTAAACATTTTTGCAAAGCTCTAACTGTGATGTGCATTAGTCGCGCTACTGGAGCAGAAAATCAATAAAACGAGGTTCCAAAAATAAAATATTCTTTTGGAATGTTGCTCTGAACTAATTAGCAATGACTCATTTAAAAGGACTTACCTGTCATTACGGGGAAAACGTGTTTACAAAAATCAGTTTCCAGACATTTTCTTGAAATGGAGAAAGAAGAAAGATTAAAAACTTTGATTCACTCATTTTTATTTTGACAATAAATAACAGAGAAATAACATTGTGAAATGAAAAACTTAATCACTTTTCATCTATCTGTCCTGTTGTTTGTTAAAATATAGAGTGGAAAAATACCTCAAAAATTAAAGGTTATTGTACGTTTTGCTTTTTAAAGTTACAAAAAAGCTCTTTTGTGTTGAATAATGATTTTGAATCACCCATCAAACATTGTTAGAACACGTTATTGGTACTTGTTTTTAAATTTTGTTTGAAGTTAAATATGTTAGTTTTCTAAATTCTCAAAGGAAAGATAATTTTAACAGGGTAGTTCTTGTACACTCTATTTGAAAAGTAAAATTTTACATTAGGAACAGACTCTTCTTGGAGTAAGATTTCTACTGCCAAATAATCTAATTGTATATAATTGTGCATGTGTACATACATATATATGTTCTGGTGTCTTATCATTAATGGATGAATTTGATTTAGGCTTACACATTATTTTTAAATACTTTTATATCTGATAGACTTTCTCAGTTGATTTTGTCCATTTCAGAACATTATGGTTAAAACATGGAAATTCCATATGGTTTAGAAATATTTGAAAGAGAGAAAAGATACTCATTTATAATCTTTTATAATCATTTCCAGTAAAATAAAGGATATGAAGATACAGAGAATATTTTCAGATTAATATATTTAAATGCTTTGTCTTGAAAATGAATGTTTCATTTTTTCTTCAAATAATAGAAAACCTCTAATACTTAGAACTATGACTTTCAAAGTGTCTACAGCCACATTGGAAAACTGATCACTCAAGAGAAAGTGTGTGAAGATTAATTTTGGTTATTAATTTTAACTGGAGTAAGAGACATTTGGAAAACAGTGGAGCCCAGTGAGAGTCTGCAGAGATGAGTATTATGTGGGGCAGTGGGAGCACCTGCCCAGAGTGTCAGTGACATCCTCCAGGAGGCTGGTGACCCAGGTAGAATCCTCCAGGAGGCTGGTGACCCAGGTAGAATAAAAAGCTGATGAAGGACAAATTACCTGCTCCTGCATGCTTGATTCTGCTTACTTGTGCTGAGACTAACAGTAGTTCAGACTTTGAATGCCATGGAGTTTCACACTAGTAGCTTACCAGGAGCTGCTGGGTCTTTATTCTCAAACTTGGACTGTGTCTCAGGTTCCTCATGTTCTGAGCCTTTTAGGTTTTAGATTAAGCACCTACTGATTTCCTTGCCTCTCCAGCCTGCAGGCATCTATTAATGGGACTATCCATTCTTTGGTAGTGTATGCCAGTCTGATAAATCCTGTCTTGTAATTTGTGTACATTCTACTGGTTTTGTTCCTCTGGACAACACTGATTAATACAAATATCTGCCTATTAATTCTTATGAGTTAATCTTATGATGTTCAACCTATTATTACCGTGTCACTTCTCAAATTGATGAAAAAATGAAGAGCTCAATATGAATTTCTCTTTCTACCTATTCTTTTCCTATTTCCTCTCTTCTTTTGATCATACCTTCATATACTTCTCTGGGGAGAAGTTTTTGCTCTAATTCTTTATTCTAGGCATTTGGAGCCTGAACTACTGACCTCAATAGAACCACAACCTGTAGCATTGCTCTGAATCACACACATCTATTTCCCAAGTGTGTTTCTTTGTGCATATTGAATTATATTCATGTTAAAGAATTTTTTTCAGTTACTCATTCACTATCATGAACTTAAAGATAAAAGCAAAGTAAATACAGGAGAATCATCAATCTGAATCTCTAGAATGGAGGATTCAGGATATAAAACTAAAAGAGAAAATAAAGATGAGTTAGTGGTGAGTAAGCCATAAAGTGTAATACACATAGTAGGGAAAATAAGCATATTCTAAATATGATTGTGATAAAACAGATAGGAGTTCAAATTTGGGCACCAAGAGCATGTCAGGACACTAATCAGTCCTCTGCAACAGAAAAACATTTTCATTCTCCCATTCACAGTTATTCAATTCAACCAATAGGAAAGGAGATTACATTAAACAAATATATTTTTTTGTTTACAATAAAAAGCAAATGTGCTATTATAAGACTTGTGGACTAATTAAAAAATGATCAACTTCATATCCCAAGTATTTTTAAATATTTCTTGTGTCCGAAATCCTGCAATCAGAAGGCTTACCAATATTTTGGATACATATTTTTAAGTCAATTATAAATCAACTTTTACTAGGATGGAAGAGAATTTTTAGAAATTTATTTTTAACAGAACTCTAAGCCTGAGAACTGACCAATTAAGAATTTGCTATCCAATTTAATTTAACACAGTTCTGCAAAGAATGAGAGGATACATAGGGGAAAGCAGAGAAAATAACACAATTATGAACAAGGGGAGGATGAATGTATGAAGCATAAATTATATTAGAGGAAAGGCTACAAAATGAACTGATTAAAGAGAAACTATAAGAAGCATTTGGTTTTTTAATTTACATGTATTATAGGATTTTATAAAAGTTAGCTTGCAAATTATTTTAAACCTATTCAGATTTTTTCCCTTCCCTTCCTTTTCTTCTTCTTCTTCTTTTTTTTTTTTTTTAGGCAATTGACTAAGAAAGAAAAGATAGACTAATGACAACTGGTAATATATGCATTTGGGAAGGGTGCCAAAATTAAATCCTGACTTATTTAATATTTTAATGAATTAGAAATACATGAGATTGTGGATCAAATTAAACTGTGGTGATTTTAATCCCTCAGGGACCAGATAAATCTTCTCTGCTTGCAATTGGAATTTTCCTTTTAGCTTTTTTTCTTAATATCTGTAATTTTATTCCAACTGGCTATACCTCGAATAGAGGTGTACAAACAAATCTAGGTGGCATGGTGAAGTCAGGAAGCCGGGATCAGGATTTGTGGAATCCTCATGAGACTCATTTCCTTACTGTTTAGAAACCTTGAACAAATCAGCAAGATTCTCACTGTTCATATTTTCTTATTAGCATAGGACAAATTGTCTTTTTAAAATAAAGCTTTTGTTATTGTGGTACAACAGAAATATCTAAATATACTTTTAAAATATGTACATCAAGAGAAATATTATTTGCTATACAGTAGTTTTCTTCCTTCTTTTAATGTATATAGTCTAAAATGCTTATTTTTCAGATAGGGCAATGTACTTGGAAAGACATTTTTTAAATGGTTAGATAAACATGTAAAATAACTATAAAAGCAAATGTACAACAAATCAAATATTTCTATTTCTGGATCAGTACTTTATCTTATCACTCACAATTTTGTTTATGTTTTTGTTTGGTTTTGTCTAAAATTTCATTTGCTTTTAAAATTAGGCTGATAAAATTATTGTGCTTTTCTCATTTTAGTGAGTTTTAAAAGCCGTAGGAAAAAGGCTTTTGCAACAAGGTTCCAATTCATTTAACTATAAGCTATAGCTATTTGACTATTATTAAATGAGGTAAGAATCATTGTTAATACAAATTCCAGCCTTTTTCCTTTCAATCTTGATTTTCACCTAAAAGCTAATATAATTGTGAATATTGTATATATTCATCATGCTTATTTAACTTTTCCTAAAAGCAAATCCTTATGGTTATTTTGAACCTTTCTTTATTATTATTAATATATTTATATCAATAATAAATATATTAATATAAAATCTATGTTAGTTGCAGTTTTTCCCATTCATTATATTTCTATAACTAGCATTGCATTCTATATACATCATATATCCACTTATGCAGCAGAAATATTTTGAATATATTTTAACTGGTGCCTTTTTATATTTTGATATATTTTAACTGGTACGTTTTTTTAAATACCAGGCAATTATTTTCATGTATGACTAAGTGAAATTAACTTTGCCATTGTTTAAAACTGATGCAATCCACTGTTGTAGGAAAGCCATCTCACTAGGGAGCATCATAATCTTTGATGACTAAGAAAGTTAATTGATTTCTCTTGAGTTTTAAAACTAAGGGTATGAGGGTAAGTACTAGATCTGAAGGTATTTTCTGAGCAAGATTTTTATTTCAATTCTGCCTCTGAAGAAATACATTTACTACTCTGGTATTCCTGTGATTCAATTATAATAGCCTGGGCTACATAAGAGAGTTCAAGACCAGTCCGTACTCAATTGTAAGACCCTGGCTCAAAACAAAAAAACAAACAAACAAATAATGAATGAATCAGAAGCACAAGACAAGGTTTCTTCACCAGAAAGTGAAGAAAGTGAATGTTTGGGAATATCTTGAAAGAGAGAATCACAAATGCAGAGTCCACATTGTACATGAACACTGGTCAAATATCTGACTATTTCCTTTGCCATGAAGAGACAAATAAAATCAGAGCAACATAAAGCTGCTGAAATAGTTCAAATGATATTTGATTTGCCCATTCTAGGTAGGGCAAGATACTATAGCTTTAGCTCAGTTTGTTAGTTGAATATATTAAAAATTGTTTCCATTTTGGAGAACAAAATCCATATATGCATAATCCAATAATCATAATGTGCATAACACAATTTAAAATAAAATTACACAATACATGAGGAACAGGAAAGTTTGACACATTCTCAAGACCAAAATCATTCAATAGGAGACAACTATAAAACAATATTATAACTGTTAGATGAAGAAGTAACTGGGTTATGAAATTCTCAGTAAGTTAAAAGAAGATAAGCTTTCAGTGAATGAAACCTAAGATATGTCAGGATGAAAAAGAAATAAATAAAAAACTAATAAATTTTTAGATTAAAAAATGACATTAAAAATCCTCTGGATGAGCTTAACAATTTTAACAAATAAAAAAAAAGAGGAAAGTTTTACTGATCTCAAAGCTATTAAAAATTATCCAATCTGAAGAAAAGTCAGAAAAAAACCTGAAGAAGTGAATATGCCCTTGGTGATCTTTGAGGCAATATAAAAAATATCTGATATAATTGAAATCAGAGTGACAGAAATAGAGGAAAGAGAAATATTCCTCCACTAATATTTTCTTATCAGTTGAATAAAGAAGTATACTTCTGCTATGATATAGTTTCAATATTTCAATTAAGATGTTCACATGTTTTACAGTTCAAAATCAGTTCATTTATAAAAATATAAATAACAGCTCTTTGTACTTATTTAACATACTTTGAGAAGTTCATGCCATTCCTACATTAATTACTTAAGGGAAGCAATTTAAAAAGCACTTGTTTAAAAGCATGTCATGACAATGGAAATCAGGTAGATTTTAGGTTAGATTAATTCCGTTTCTTCATTCCTCCCCTTCAAAACCATTAACTTTTAAAATGCTACTTTTCAATATCATGAGTGCCCTACTGTCAGTGAAATCCAGTTGATTTCCTCATGTTCTAAGCTTGCTCACCGCTGGTTTATGCCTTCATGTTGCAGAGTGACTTTGAAAAAAGACATTACTGTGTTATTGACATCTGATACAAACGCGGTCTGGAGAAAAGGTTTCATGAATATAATGAGGCTAAGTAACACTTACAAGATTTTCCTGGCTGTGGTCTTCTTGGTTATGTCTTTAGCCCATTCATAAAATAACCTACAAGACACTACAGTATTTATATACAAATATCTACATTTGTGTGGATATATCCATTTAGGTGAGCATCTGTAACTAGTGGTCTATACATATTACAGATGGCTTTCTAAAGACAAATGCCACCTGACACTTTACAATATAAAAAGTCTCATTTCTATACACCTCAATTCACTCAAAATGAAAGCTGGCATATATAAAGAGATAACAATTTGATTTAAAGACAGGATTTTGAAGTACATTGTGATATAGTTACCCAACATACCTAACATAGTCATCATAATGAGCAAAATTTAATATGTTCACAAATTGGAAACTGATGTTTATTACAAATCGTCTCATTTTTAAATTTATTTTTGCTTATTTCTCTATTGCTACATTTAAAATTTGAATACTGGCTTTTCTTAATGTTTACTTATAATGCTATGATTTATCACTTTTTTTTTCTTTTGAAGATAGTAAATACAACAGAACAAGGCAGAACATGGCCAATTGAGACTGTACAGTGAAATAGGTATAGAATGTCACAACAGGTTACTGGGATAATAGTAATAGGTGCCAAACTATATCTTGCTATCTTCACAATAGTTGTTCTTTCAATCAGGTATAGCAAAATCAAACCAAATACAGAATATTATAGAACTTATCAAAACAGAATATTGAATAGAGCAATACAATTAATCGGAAAAAAACAAAACAGTGATAACAATATTTGCCTTCAAAGAGATGATAGAAGGAAATCCCTGCTATTTGCTATACTGCACATGGTCAAACTCCCAAGAGATGCACAGACCTTTGGCTCCCATTTGCCAAAGGGGGGCGGTGGAGATGGAATGATTGATTCTTAGGCTCAGGGCTGCTTACAGGGAGGTGGGCTGCTTGCTTGGTTTCACAGCGCCCCTGAGTAATTTATCTCTTTTTAAAAATTATTTTTGGAAGTAAAGTTTCCTGGATGTGCAAGTCAAAAGGATCAGATAGCTTCAACTCTTCTTTCTCCTGAATGGTACTTCAGGTACATGAGTAAATTTTGTGAGCATCTTAAAGATACATTGTAAGATTTATTGTCCACATAATCCTCCTCACCCCTAGGACTATCGTCTTTTCTATATGACTGTATCAGTGTCCCTTGACATTCAAGCATCAGCCTGATACTCATTTGTAATCAGTACCCTTTTCAGATGCATTTTCCCTTGCCAAAACAGAGCAAGTCATTAAAATTATATGAAGCATGATATTGCTCTTTTTATAATTTTAAATGTTTTTTTCCATAAGTATTAGAATAAAATCTAAACTACTCCTTCACCACTGTGATCTAGCATAAGGCTTGTGTGTTCCTTCACTCTCTTTGTCTCCTGTCACAATGCACTTATCTTTCTTAAACACACATTTTCCTGATTATACTCCTTCACATGAATCCCTGCAAGGTTTAAAATCAAAAAGAAAATAATAATAAAGATTCTTATGTACACTTAGATAAACTTCAGGAGTAAAGACAATAAAGACATTCTCAGGAAAAGTAAAACTTTGCATCAATAGGCCTACAATAAAATAATGGCAGAAGGAACTTATAGAAACAAAAATAAAAATGATACAAGAAAGAACAGTGAAATATGAAAAGGTAGAAAAGAACATAAAATTTGGGAAAATAATTTCTCTTAAATTTCAAAATTATGTTTGATGATTGAAATGAGAACTATACAGTAACACTGTCTGATGTGGCTCCAAGTGGATGCAGAGGGATTAACTTAGACTCTGTGCAAGGAAGGTGAAAAGATGTAAAGAAAGAGAATTTCTACATTTTATTTAAACTTATAAAAGTAAATCAATAACAAACAATGAAAAGTTATTTATGTATAATGTAATAATTAGAATAGCCATTGTAAAGCTGTAGAAATATAGAAAACACTACAGATAGATTTGTAAAAGTTCTAGAAATTGTTAAAGATATTTTAAGAAAGCAGAAAGATGAAAGAAAACATAAATAATATATTGTACCTATTTATTAGTAATATTACATGCAAATAATCTAGACAAAATTTAAAAGGCTAAAAAGAAGAAAATGGATTAAATATTTAAACTTGGTTTTATGCAATCTATAGGAAAGTTACATATCAGAATACAGGTAGGCTGACAGTAAAACAACAGGAACAGATTTATCATGAAAATAATAAAGGAAAACAGGAAGGGTTATAATAACACTAAAGAGCACTGCAAAGCAAATAAATGTACCAAGGATGGAGAATAAAATTATATAATGATCGAAGAGTCACTATGAAAAATTCACAACAAACCTTAATGTGTATACACCAATCAACATAGCTGCAATACTTGTAAAAACAAAATTGGTAAAATTAAAAATAAACTGAGAATTTCATAAATACGTATATCAACATATGTATTAAATTTAAGCTCTTTCTTTACTACTGAAAGAACAATGACATAGAAAATCATCAAAGATAATAGGAAAAACCTCTATCAGCATATAGCATTAAATAGGAATCTGCAGACTATTCCACCAAACAAATCAGAATATATTCTCTTTTGAGATTCCCAGAAAACATCAAAATAGGATGTATTTTAGGCCATTAAAGAAAGATTATCAAATTTAAAAGACTAATTCTGAATACATTTAAACATACAAATGTGTTTGATCTCTAAGGACACCCATCATATTTTTAAAGAGTAAGATTAAATATTATACATATAAAAATGTTTTATAATTTATTAAAAAGTAAATGAAAATTTAAGGAATACCCAATCAAGTATTTTGGTTTTTAAAGACTTTAGTGCATTTGTCTGAATTTCACTTGAAGATTAGAGGTCATAATTTTTCAAAATATTTGTAAAGAATATGGACTTTCAAAGGAGTTTTAGTAGGATTCAATTTTTACATAATACCCTTTTTTTCTGACGATTTTGGAAACAACCATTTTCAGGCTTATATTTTGCTACATACAGAGTTCTCCAAAAAATATGTGCACACTTCAAGAAAGGAAAAACCTTGTATAAATATTTTAATACTAAGTTTATTGAGACGTCAAGATTTTAATACAAGTCACCTTTGGGCTCTATAATCACAGGAGTTGTTCAAAGTGGTGACCATTAGCTAACATACATTTATTAGTACAGTAAGCTACTGGTTGGGTAACCTTGGTCGTTGAAATTAGTGAACATTCATTTTCAATTTCTTCTGTAAGAGCCAACAGTGTAGTGGGTTTTTCTGTGATCTACAACATCCTGTAGGGTCCCCCATATGAGGGTAACACCAGCTGTTGAATAAACATCATATCATTTTTCTTCTCCTGAAGTGTACATACATTTATTTTACAAACCAAGTAATGGAAAGAATTATAATTTATAGAGCAATTACAATTATTAACTTGTAAAGAATGCATTTGACATGCATTGTTAGCACTCACTAAGTCCAGATATTTTTTAAAAGCCAATAAGCCAACAACAGCAACAAAGCTACTGTATTTTAATTGGACATGAATCCTTGCCTTTAGAATGAAGACTGAAATTTATGTGCATCACAGTTTTAGTATTTCATTTTAAAAAATGCATGTAATGGGATTTCCAGTGTTCAAACGTGAAACTTATAATAACGATGTATTTCATGTTTCAGAGGAGAGTGTTCAGTGTACTATTAGGTGGTGCACCTATTAGTAAAATTATGTTTCAGTAAAATTTTAAAAATAATTATTTTCTCCTTTACATCATGCAGGGAAATAAAGAAAAAGGTCACAAATGTCAATTTTATTGAACTGGTTCAATGCAGCCCGGGCTAAACATTTTACCTAAGATATTCTATAAAACTGAAGGACTTGGACCTAGACTACTTGGTCAAACTACTGATGTGGTGAGATTTCCTTCTAACTGGTGGAAAGGGATGGCACCAGGCTAGAAAATGGGGTGGTTCCGGAACTGAAACTTGAACAAGACATGTAAGATTTTTTTTTTTTTTTTTAATTTAGAGAAACTCAGAAATACAAAGCTCAGGGGATCTTGAAGTACTTACAAGTATGTTGTAGCCCAAGAAGAATGTAGAACAAGGGCAAATTAGGAAACTGAACTGATGCAGTAGTAGTCAGAGGCATATATTCAGGTTGCTTATTTCTCTCCAATGAATCAAACCTGTAAAATTTTACTATTTCAATCAGGTCTCAAGTTGCAGAAAATAAAAAATAAATATAATGTGTAATATAATGTATAATGTTCAGATCTGTTGAGAAAGTCTATTGACTTTATTTTGGAAATGACCCTTCTCTTGCTAAACAAATAATGTCAAATGGTGATATCGATTCCCTTGTCTTTTCTCAATCATGGACAAAACTGATTGATAATAGTTTTATATCTTTAGTCACAGCTGGAAGGAATAGGAAAAAATAAAGCAACATGAAATAACTGGAAATTTTAAGTTATTTGAACATGAACTACATCACAAACTGGTACTGTTCAATAATTGTGTGACATTGTAAATGTCACCGAGCAAGTATGTGCGACATAAAAGGAGGAATCAAAATATATAGTGAATATTTACTTATTTATCTTTGATACAGGACATCACTATGTAATTCAGGCTGGCCTTGAACTCTAGGTAGCCCAGCTGGCCTCACACTCACTGTGGTCCTCCTGCCTCAGCCTCTCAAGTGCTGTGATTACAGACAGGTATCATCATACCCGCTTATATAGTGACTTTTCAATTAAAGGAATTATCGCAGTAAAAAACACATTGTCTCAAGTACTACTTTTTACACAAATGACCTTATTCCACAGCTTGTACCAATTTCTGAAGCAATTCTGAGTTGTATCTTTACAAGATCTGATCAAAGCTACAGTGAATGCTGCTGCCAGGAGCCATTGAATGGAAAGCTTGGCTCACCTGGTAAAAACACTACGGTGTGTCACCCTTCAACTTATTCACCAGATCTGATCCACACAGCTCTTCCATGGAGTCAAAATGGCCCTGAAAAATATGTTTTGAATCATGTCAGCCATTGAGGCAGCCAAGACACTTAGCAATAAAGACTTCCAGAAATGCTTCAGGAAGTGGCAGGGATGACGGGATGAGTGTGATCAAAGCGGGTGAGTTATTCTGAGGAGGAATAACGGCAGTGTGCTTTTTGCTGCAGTCATTTTTAATTCAAACATTCATTTTATTTTCATTCATGCCTCATAAACTATTATAATAAAAGAAATTCACATCACAGCCCAAAGATATAAAAGCATATACCCTAAACTAGCTTGCTATACTTTGATGTAGAACAAATGTGAACACTAAATATCATATCTCTTGAGTGAAGTTTCAATTATCAAGAATTAAGGGTCTAATTGCCCACAGGATAATGCTTGGCTTTTACTGACTTTGGTTCTTGTATTAAGAAATTCACTTTAATATTTAATCATCTCTGGAGATTAAGGTTCTCTTTTTATTGCAAGAGTATTGACCTTGACTACATATTTTACTGTTATCAACTCCTCCAACATTGTGTAATTCAGAACTTTACCACCAAAAATATTTTCTATTTATTAGATCATTATTTTATTTAAATTCTTGAAAATACAGTTACTTTCTTGAAATTTTAAAAATGTCATGGTGTGATATATCGAGCTAATGTGGAAAAAGTGTATTGGGGGATGAGTGGCTAGAATTTAGGGAACTTTTATTTTTTGGTAGGTCTTTTATGAAAACTCTTTCCACCTCTCCCATAGAGAAAAGAAGTATTTAAAAATTATACAGTCAAAAACATAAGTTTTTTTCTGATTTGTGGCAAATTTAAAAAAGATAGGTGAATATTTTTAAGTTCATCCTTAAAATAGAGTGATGTCTCTCCCCAGATTGTCTAGTTAGTAAAAAAAGACTGGTAAATTCACTGTTAAGAATTGTACTAAGCACTCCAATGACATGTTTGCTCATTTAGGACACACCAATTTGTGTAGCAGCAATAACCATCTAAGGGTAAAAGTTAGTATTTCCTGCAAAAGTTCTCAGTATTTCCTGCAAAATTAAACAAGCTGGTCAAGAAAGACTGTCATGAAGTTCACAAAATACTCTAAGAAAAAGGTTTAAAATGATAAATATATATCATACATTACACTTGGGTGTTATGGTTTGTGTCTTGATGTCCCCCCAAAACCTCATATGGGCATAGGTGGGGCTTTTCAGCAGTGGCGGATCCAGAGTGCGTAACGCTGAGATTGAGTGAGTGCAATTACTAAATCAGCCCACAGTTCTGGTTCTGAGTGTGGGTAACGGGAAGGCCCACCCTGGATATGACCTGCCCTAAGGGTGAGTAGCCTGGATGGAATATATGGGACAGGAA
Organism: Hydrochoerus hydrochaeris; assembly: GCA_004027455.1. Taxonomy (NCBI): domain Eukaryota; kingdom Metazoa; phylum Chordata; class Mammalia; order Rodentia; family Hydrochaeridae; genus Hydrochoerus; species Hydrochoerus hydrochaeris. The sequence goes on along the minus strand of PVLA01004391.1, from coordinate 19,170 downwards.
GAGGCCTACTGCAATCTCTTGTGGCTGCTTCTTCCCCACTTTGTGGCTTTGCTGCTTTCCTACCTTCTGCCTGCCATGAACTATCGGTCCTCTGGGATGCTCGTCTACCACGCCACCTTGTAATAGCCAGCTATGAACTGAAAGCTCGACAAACTGTAAGTCAAAATGATCCTTTCCTTCCTTTACATTGGGTATCAGATATTTTGTCTCAGTAATGAGAAAAGTAACTAAGACAAACAAGTAAAAATTAACTGCAGAAAACTCACATAGTAAAGCTTGGTAAGGAAGAAAGAAAATGAAAAAAAGAAAGAAAGAAAAAAAAGCAAATTAAAAACTCAAAAGGAAAAAGTCTTTACTATCCAAGGAAATTATTAAAAAGGAGAAAACTTTCCATTCCATATTCAACAACAGTAATTAGTTTTCACAAAGCAAAGGGACTTCTGGTGATTGTAGAAAAACTGTTTTGCAATGTTCTTTTAAATGTTCTATAATTTGTCTCTCTTCACTTTCTATTTTTATAAGAATATTGCTTCTCCAGGAAGTTGCCACTCGGCTGTGTGCATTTGACCAAGGACACCCTGGAAACTTCAGCTCTGTGTCCCTGGATTTGTGAGTCTTCCTATGAGTCCTCTCTGTGATGCATTTAGCATCTCTGTCCCTCTCCTCACCTTCTTTAACATGAACCCAGTTACAGAAATTTTTTCCTTCATACAAGAGGATTGGACTTGTTTTGCAGTCAGGATTATAAGTGTTGGTGGCATTCTTTAGCATGTCTAACAGTACAAAAAATAGAATTCTCTCTTTGCAGAGGTGTTAGGAGAATTAATTAATGTTTATGAAGTATCTCAGACACTAGGATGAAAAAGCCCTGAAGAATTTTCTCATTGAATGTGATATTATTGCATCATCTAACTTGTGAAGCAGAAGAGAAAAATATGTCACTCCATACAGTCACCCTACGTTATCTCTGTGATGGAGGTATGCACCACTCAGTCTGGAAAAAGGTGTTCGTCACATAGGGAAAACATTGATTCCTACAAATTTGTAGCTTTTATAATTTTCTTTATCAAGGTTTTCTTCCAACTTGATGTTCTCTATTTGGTTGAAATTCTAATTCTTTATTGGTTGAAATCCTAATTCATCCCCAAATACAGATAACAAGAACAATATCTTTTCACTTCTCTTCAAAATTTGATTGTAAAATAATACTAGCAGGTCACATAAAATTGTAAATGATTGGTAAAGCATAAACTGATAACCTTACATCAAATGTTAGTTCACATCCCAAAGTCTATGTTCTGAGGACTAAAATCAAGTTAAAAGAAAATATTCTCAAATTGGGAAGTACAAAGTATTTTGACTGGATAAGATAATCTTGTCCACCTTTATATAAAAATCAATTCAGACAGTTAGTGGCAGAAACTTAAAATTTTTCTCTCTTGGAAAGATGCTTTTGACTATTCTAAGTTGTTATTTCTTTCAAATCATGATATCTGCTTTGATAGAAAAGGTTTATTTACTCAGGGTACTTTTGTGAAGGTAAAATAATACACATGAATTCATCAGTTATAATAAACATTAAAATAAGATTTGTAGGTAATTATTATACCTGAGTGAATCTAAGATATAATTTAAGATCTTCATCAACACTAACTATCTCATCTTCTAGTTCTCTCTCTCTCTCTCTCTGAGATAGGGTTTCACTATGTAGTTCAGACTGGCCTTGAACTCGCAAAGTAGCCCAGGCTGACCTTGAACTCATGTTTATCCTCCTGCCTAAGCCTCCCAAGTGCTGGAATTACAGGCATGGGACACCACTCCTGGTCTCTCACCTAATTCTCATTCTAACTTGAGAGGTAAATGTTCCTGTTACTAGTGCTTTGCAGATGAAGAAATTAAGGTAGGTAAAAGTGGGGTGTGTTGGCAAATATTGAAGACCTGAAGGGAACAGAGGTAAGGTTTGGTTTCCAATTATTCGAAGCCACAGTCTTTCCAGTTACAGTGCTGCAGACAGCACTGGCAAGGTCCACTCAGTAACCAAACTGTGCATGCCAGGTGGCGTAGACAGTCTGCATATGTCAAAAAGAGACTCTGAAGAAAGTGCATATTTAAATGTATTATGGCAAAAAGAAATGCATTGGCTTCTTCTCTTTTTATTCACTGCATTGAAAAAATATTGGTCTCCATGAAGTAAGAGCATGGCTTCCTGCCAAATGAGAACTTTAGGACGAACAGCAGGACCGACCGTGAGCCCGCAGACAAAAGCGGGCTGTTCAGGCTTATTCTCTATTTGAGCCTGTTCCATCTTAGCCAGACAGAATTGTGTCCTTGGATCTCTATTTGAAGAACTCGGCAGTTGGCATTCTGTTATCGAGTGTCTGGAGAAGTTTGGTTATCTCTCCACAAGGAATTCTAGGTCTGGACTCATGACCTTGTCACAAAGACTAAGCCTTGTGCTTCTACTGAAAAAGATAAACAGATGTGTCTCCCCCCTCCCCTGGTTAAATGGGGTGTAAAACAGCACTTAGGCTTGTCACTGTTCCTCCTGGTCTCCATCAGCATTGCACTACTAAATAGTGTGCTATCGGCTCACCAGCAGCTGCCGCCAAGGTAGGAGGTTGACAGGCTTTGGGATAGCAAGACATGTTTTCAGATGTGGAGTAGTCAAGGAGCCCACATGAGTAAGCTATAGGAGAATTTAGCCCTGGAGCTTTTATTTTCATGGTAGTGACTCACAGGGGAGCGCCCACTTGCATCAACTAGCATCCACGAATGAGAGGCTAGCAAGGAAAGTACAGCAAAATGAATGTTTATTTCACAAAGCTATCTGGGATCCTTGCTTGACTTTCCCAATTCTTTTTATCAGGTAGTGATAAATCAACCCTTAAGAATTCCTGTATAAGGACAAAAGCACAGCAGTAATGCCACACGAGTGATCATCAGCAGGATCGGTGTGTGACTTCATCCCACTCCTTCGGTTTCCTTGGCTTGGGATTAGGGAGGGTTATTCACTAACTCTTCTTTTAGCTAAGAAGTCTGAAGAGACGTTGCTCCCCCACCTGAGAGGCACTAACTGACTCCTCAACCTCCATCCTTTATGAGTTTTCTGTTGCATGTGTCAACACAAAATAAAGCGCAAGTGGTAAACTGAAGAACATGATCAGTGACAGAAAGCCCTTCTCAAAATTCTAAGGCTTTTATAGCTTGAATTAGGTGTCACTGACACTTTTCTATTATTTGAATTGGCAAGCAAATGTACAGCTTTCTACTATGTGCTCCAAAATACCACGGATTGTTTTTTCTGTAATTAAAATGTTGAAATTCTTAGACTGTCTGTTGAGCTACCACCAATGTTCAAACTTTTACCTCTAATAGATTACTGAAGAAGAGGAAACACTATAAATAATAGTTATTCTTGGCAATACCACATAGGAGTTGGGAATGTCGACTTTGAAGTTATACTAACTACACAGCAATAAAGACTTAACAGTTGCTAATCCAGTGTCCTATGTGTGTTACTTTAAGTCAAGGGCTTTTAGATTTGTAGAGTGAACATAATAGCATCAACCATGGGGAATTATAATGAGGACCATATAAAACAATGCAGGCGTGGGTAAACCAGATGCCTGTCAAATACCACCCTTTGTGTATATGATTAGGACAAGAGGTGATTACTTCATTTTAGTTTAACTGTAGATGTTATCACCTGATATTTACATTTAAAAATAATGCTTTAAAAGTTCACTAACTTGATCCATGTCATTTAAAATGTAGGTACAGGCAACAGCAGCAATTTATAGCTGATCTATCTTTCTACTTTAATTTTCATCCTTAATTTCCAGAACATGTTAATTAGTTCTCATCTATATTTCTATTTTTATATAAATACTGAAATAGATACACATAAAAATATTATGGTTATCACTACATGGTGAAATCATTGTTAGTTTGCATTTTGCACACAATAAAGAAGAAGAAAAAAATATTCTTGAATTATTTGTCTTCTTCCCGATTTCACTAATGCCCCTCAATATGTTTTCAACATGCAACAACACAGGATAGGTTCTTTAGTGATTGATCTCTGTCCATTGATTTTAGTCCACACTGCCAATTGCAGCTTTCTATAATTCTGTAGTTCTGGGGACCTTGGGTTAAGATTTCTTCAGTTTTCAGAGCATTTCACACAACTCTAGCATAAGACATGTTTTCATTAGCACATGTTTGTGGTACATAATATTACATTCCTTGTGGGACTAGGGTCCATGTACATAATATATCTTAATTCCCTTTTTTTTCATTCCATCTCTCTTCCTTCCCTTCCTCTTCTATCCTTCTTTTGATTCTCTTAATTTTTTGAAAATTTTCAGTACATAATGTTTTCATTCTTTATATAGTCTGTACATATACATAACACACTTTTTTTTTCCTCTTACTGGGGATCAAACTTACAAGCTCATGCTTGCCAGGCAGGCGCTGTGCTGCTGAGCTATTTCTCTGGGCAATGCACAACACATTTTAATTCACTTTTCATCCCATACCTCCTTCTCCTCCCCTGCATCTTTTGATTCCTTTCCCCTTTAAGAAAGATAGAAAGTTCCACCTCCCTACTTCTTATTGTCTTTCATTTTGCACTTTAGTTATTATTTGAGTTTTTCATATAAGAGAAACTATATCATATTTAAGCTTGTGTGTCTCACTTATTTCATGCAACATTATAGTCTCAAGGTACATCCATTTCCTTCAAATGACTCAAGCTACCTTTCTTTATGGGAGAGTAATGTTCCATTATTTGTAAAAACTATATTTTGTTCATCCATTCATCTGGGGATGCATATTTTTATCAGTCTCTGTCACTTCATCTCTTTTACTCCCTCTTTCTTGCTCATTCTGAATGAAATAAGAAATATAATGGAAATTATTTTCTCATCAAGTTACAATATTTTCCCAAAGGACTCTAGACAACAGGACATATGTAAATTTACAGACTTACACTTATATTGAATTCCAGTTTTAAAGTTTCTATTTTTTGAAAGTAAAAACTTCTACCTGATAGAAATTGGATGAAAATAATTTGCTTTTCCTATGTATGTTGCAATTCCTTTGGCAAAAAATGAAATAATTCAAAAGAATTATATTAAATGTGAAGGGAAGGTAAGCAAGATTTCACTGCTTTTTTTTCTTTTATAAACTGTTACACTGCAGAATGTCAGAATCTGAAAAGCCTTCCGGCCGAAATGCAGAACAGATGTAGGAGGGCACCTTGGGAAACATGCACCGCAGAGTGTGACTGAAGAACTATTTTCCCACCTCTCCCAGCCCTGTCTTCACCTGTTTATGCAGGAAACAGACCTGTGGATTTTAGTTCATCTGGTTACATGCCAGTGGAGTCCCAGTGCCTCCAGACAACTGCTTTCTCATTTGAAGTTCTGTCATTTTTCTTCTTGTTTTTGGATGACAGTTGTTGAGTTTTGGCTGCTGGCAGAATTTCAGAGGCCTCTTGGCTACAGGTTGCCCCACTTTAAGAGGAGTTGGAGAAAGAACTGGTGTGTAGGAATGAAGATCAGGAGTAAGCTGCTTTATTCTAAAGAAGAGGACACTTCTATGTAAGCTGCTACAGAAAAACAAGCAGATTTAGCACATTATCCCACCTCCTGCCGGGTGCTTGTGAACAGCAAACTTTGGGAAAGAAATCTTACACCTGTAAACTGCAGGCATATGTCCGTGTCCATCAGTTAACAAAACCACACAGTGTAACAGCATCTAAGCAACGTCCTGTAACTAATGATTTTTATGATAGGTATTTAACCAAATAACCAAATGTCCCAGCAAGCTCAGGTCATGTGTGTTAAGTTATAATAATAGCCATGCTGAAGTCAAATAGTTAAAAGTGAAATTAAGTGTGAGCCGCTATGAAGTGGAAAACTTCCCACTTTTGATGCTTTATGGGCTAGAGTGAATAAGGGCTAAAAAATTAGCTCTTAAAAAGTTCAGACCAAAATTCAAACATTTTTTCTCTCCGTGGCTTCTCTGACATGAAGCGCACGGCCGCTGCTTTTGATGGGGTGTGGCTATTAGTGTTGTAAGGGTGCCATGTATCTCTGTGTAAACAAATAACAAAATGCTTGATATTTATAAATTAGTCTCCAAGCATGGTTCTGGCCCATGTTATGATATCTCTCATATATCTTCATGCTCCTTAGCACCATGGTACGAGTGGATTTTGAAAGAGAGAAGCCAAGATGCCTTATAAATGATTTCATTCTTGTTATTGTTCGTGTTTAGAAAAGAAATTGATGAAGTGTCAGAGATCAGGAACGAGACTAGAGATTTATACACAATAAACATCGTATCGATAGTGTCCTTTTTGTCTTTTTTTTTTTTTTAACACACAGGTATTTGTCTTAGGACAGATGCTTTGGGAACGAACACAGGAACTGGCACTTCTGCCTCTGGTGTGAACTACTCTTTTCATTTGAACTAGATTTGGATTTAGAACTTTGCCATGATCCTTAAATGTTGGAGATAACCCCTTACAAAATAAGGTAATTCTAATCTAAAACTATGGATAAATATCAGAGACTAGCGGTGTGTTAAGGCCTACCTACCAGAAAATGCCACTTTCTTCAAAGCATGTGGAATGTCTAGAAGTATTGTCAGTGTCACTAAAACAATACCAAGCACTGGATACTAGCGGTCAGCCAAAGCTTTTTTTTTTTTTCTCATGAAAGGGGAGAAAACAGGTATCTGAGGAATCGGGACATACAATTTCTGGAAAACCTCTGCAATTCAACTCTGTCTCTGTAGTCCAGAAGTAGCCACTGCTAATACATAAAAAATAGCTAGATGGATTTCAAGATCTTTATTTGTAGAAAGAGATTTCAAAAGAATTTACCATGTGGGTTATAGTTTGTTGATTCCTGGTTTAATTTCCCATTCTCAGGGAGTTCAGAGTTCCACTGATAAACATGAAAGTATGTGTAGAGACAGCTAAAACAATTCGATGAGGAAAAAGCAAGTCTGAGTTATGGATAATAAGGTGTGTAAAAGTTTGGTGAAGCAAGCAGTACTTAAGAATAATAATTAATATTTTACATGGGCAATTGGATAGTATCACTGGTGTGTGTTTAAATTCTGTCATCTGAAAACATTCCGCTGTAACGCCCTGTAAGCAGATCTCCTTTCCTGGGTAGGTCTTACTGCTAGAGAAAGATACATTTATCTTTAGAAGAAGTAGGAGGAGAATGGATAGACTACAGATAAAACTAATTAAAGAAGTCTGATATTCAAGTTTACAGTTAAATAAACTTTAAAAGCCTTAAATAAAGATTGTGAAGTTTCCATCTTATCCATTTTACTCATTCTACATTGTCCTGGGAAATCTCAGAGTTTGATTATTGTATTATTTAAGAAAAATATATACTATACTTCTTGGAAATATTTTGGCTTTCCATTTTTGTTGCCAGCAAACATGGAACTTTTTTTGAACTGCAAAATCAAACTTATAACTTCAAGCAAAAATTGGGCCAGACACATTTTTTTTGATAAAAATGAATGTCAATTTAGTTGCAAATGAGGTACTCTCTTTAGACTTCTGGCAAATTGCAATCCTGGCCCTCAGTGCTGAAAGTTTGGCTTTCTTTCTTTCTTTCTTTCTTTCTTTCTTTCTTTCTTTCTTTCTTTCTTTCTTTCTTTCTTTCTCTCTCTCTCTCTCTCTCTCTCTCTCTCTCTCTCTCTTTCTTTCTTTCTTTCTTTCTTTCTTTCCTTTCTTTCTTCTATCTTTCTTTCTCTCTTTCTCTTTTTGTGCTGGATATTCTTGATCTGGTTTAGAAAGTAACTTCCTGAGATTTCCCCTGATACATTTGAAAAGGCAACCTGTGCAGGTGTTTCTATGAAAACGTGAGTGAAAATGAGTTGATGACATCTCAGTGCAGCTGTAGTCTCTTGTTGAGAGCAACCAGAGATATCAGAGATGCTGCATAAAAGCACAGAACATGGCCGTCTTCCTTCTCAAGAAGCTAAGTCGCCTATCAATGAAAAGTGTTTCTTCCCCTTAATATGATCAAGATGTGTCTTTTACAGTCAAAGTTGAAGTACATTATCAGAGATTAAAACTTGCCTTCTGCCCCTCTCTATGTAGCCACAAAAGATAAAAAGATTTTAGACTCTGGTGAGCTGACTCATTCTCCTTCTCCCTCTCCATGAACACTGAATTTGTCATTTAAATGTTAAAAAGGGAAACCAGATGCTATAGTTATTAACTTTTGGAATCAACAATAATCTTCCTATTAAATGCTTCCATCCAGGTACTGGCAATTATTTGCTTGATCTAAAGGTGCAGAAAATGCAGGCACACAGGGTTTCAGAAAGTCCAGTTTAATAAGACAGGTGGGTAACTAATAATGTGGAAAATTACCTGCAGATTGAGGATATTGGGAATGACTAATGGCCAAAACCAAGCGAGTAAATTAGTTGCAAAATGATACCATTTGCAGTGGTTGTATGAATGGGGGACAGAAAAGCACAGTGGCATGTGGCAGTGATTGGAGCTGAGCATAGTGGGAATGTGGCCCAAACCCAGAAAATCCTGCCATCAGTGTATACCCACCCCCATGGCTGCCTCAGGGTTATTTATTTATTTTTGCTCATTTGGAGTAATCAGTGCCATGAGTGTGAGGTTTAATAGTGCAAGCCCTGGAGTCTACTTAGCTTTGTAGAATCAAAGTCAAAGTCAACATCAAGGTCAAAACGTCATTTACAAAACCTTCAGTTTGCCTTTAAAAACTTAGTGGAATTCAGACAACTCAGTGCAATCAATATTTGCAGAAAGGGCAACGTGGCACTTTGGAAAAAAATCAAAACTTAAGTTTAACTTTTATTGATAGGTAATGTGATAGCATTTCCCTCTTATCAATATTACTGAGAAAATACAATACAAAACAACTTTAAAGAAGTATTTTGGAAAAACAGGTGGTGTGAAAGCAGATAGACTCTTACACTTGATATATTTATTTTACATAGTAGTGTTTTCCCTTTTCTCAAATAAATATAAATAAATTATTGTTGTACCTTACAGTCTAGGGTGCCTTAAAATAGATTAGTTATGGTATTGATAGAAGGTCTACTTTGAACAAATTTTCAGAGCTCTCCACCTTCCCTATCCAAGTATCCCTTTATACTAGGGTTTCAAAACTGGTGACACATGAGATTTCAGTCAGTTGTCTAGACTTGAATTGGAGAATGATACTAAGATGCAATTTTAATTAATAAGATATTATTATTATTTGTTATACAAATAATGTCGGTAATATTTTGCAATTCTAATGTGCTTTCTATAAAATCAGTATCTGGAAAAAGAGATAATGAACTACCTAGTGTTTTCTCTAGTCATTATTTAACAAAAGTATTACCATGTTCAGCCTAGTGGAGAATACTGTGAACTACAAAACAAGATGTTTGCCACCAAATACTCATGCAACTAACATGTTCAATTACATAATATGTCATGACATTGCACATTTCATAATATATAACATGGGAGGCACTTGAGCTATTCTCTCATGAGTAAAGTGAAGATATGAAGCACATAGTTACCTTTATTATATCCTTACTATCAAAGAAAAGCATAGTTTTAATATTTTCTGGCTTCAAGTATATGAGATTTATTTGCATTCAGACCATAGAACATATACACATATATTCTAGGTACCTAAAGTAACTAAATTATTTAAATTCTATGTGTTGGATTTACTAGTAGACACTGTAACCCTCCAGGTCAGTACCTGTCTGATAAAAGAAGTATCCACAACTTTCTGAGTGTTTTAATGATCAAGTCATTCATGGGCTTCTGTAAAATAGCACATAATACCTCAGTCCACAGTGTTGGTCAAAGACCAAAGCTCTCACTTTCCTTCGACAATGGTTCTCCTTGCCCTTGCAGAAGGGCAAGGAGAAGGTGCTGCCTTTTGCAGAAAACTATTATTTGATATTTTTATGATTGAAAATGAGACAGAGTCCTAGATAGTGGAAGTTGAAAGGACAAAAAAAATCTAGGTCTGCTGTGGTTGAGTATGGACAGCTCGATTTGGGGGAGTACTCTAACCACTGCAATGAGGATTTCAGAAATAAAACCTGTAACTTCATTAACAATTACCTAATAAATGTAATGAATTTAAAATGCACTTGCTACTTCACCTATTTGCTGTGAAGTCAATTTTTTTCTCATTCATTGTATTCACTATCCAAAAATAGATGACAAATAACTCATAGCTTTAAAAAAAAAAGCTTTTTATTTATTGAGGAACTTTGACATCTTCTAATTTATCAAATTTTCACTTCCAGTCCTAACTTCATAATCTGTTATCCAAAACATTTCCCATACCTTTATTTTTTTTCTTGTGGTAGTTAAACATTCTTAAAACCTATTTCCTATCTACATATCTCTATTTATTTTACTCATGTGCTGTCTTCTGCTTTTGAAGATATATTTCCATTTTTATTATCATTAGTGCATTATTTTTGAATGCCATGAAACTACTTTTATCATCATTTATGCATTTAAAAGATCTCAAGAGGATGAGTATTTTCACAACTCATTTGCAGCAGTATGATTTTCCTACTCAAAACTACATCCCTTTTATTTATAAAATGACACAATACTATCTCATTGCTCACATTTGTTGGAATCAGTCTTTCAAGAAGTATCTTTTCATCAATTTTCCTCTCTCCTAATTCATTTGAGATGAATATATAAACATAATGATATTACATATTTAATTCAACCTACTAATAAACCTTTCTCTTAGCAACATCTATACTGAGGTCTGTTTTGTAGTTTTCACAGAACAGTGGCTGCCACTCAAAGTGGCTCCTCTCTGCATGACACTGGTTGGTATAAACTTGTTCATGAATTATTCCCCCAATGTAGTAAGTGAGACAGGGTCAGGAGACAGCAGGATCTGAAATTCTCTGCTTCCCTTGTAATTTTGGTTAATATTATAAACCAAATGGCAATCAGTCCGGAAAATATAATCAGTGGCGATACATGTATCCTGCAGATGGGACAGAGGAAAACCTTCCCAGTTTCCTAGTTTTTACATTTTGTCATCATTTCTTGAGAGGGGAGGATAGTAAACTAACAGATTATTGTGTGACAAGTAACTGATTGTAGTCAGAATAAAGGATCTTATTTGCCTTGAAAAATGAAGGAGTTTTCAAGTGACCCAGCTTGCTGAAGTGAGGCCTCTGTGCATAATGACAGCAAAAAAGAAAGAGAAAGACTGGTGGTCTTGTGCCCTAAGGAGAACAGACAAGGAGGACCACAATGGACTTTATTTTTTTAAAATTTTATTTAGAAAGAAAAAAAAAATCAAAAAAGAAAAAGGGGTAGAAACAATACAGAATTTCAGAAAAAAACAGTAAGAAATCACTAGTTGATAAATCACATATTGTCTTCTTAGACATAGTTGTTCAAGTTACAAAATTAAACCATACAAAGTGGACATTCAAATAGTCAGGCTGCAAACAGTTTTGTTCAATGATCCAATATAAACTTAGCAACATGGTTATCAATCCTACACACAAACATACATGCAGTTATATACTATAGAGCACTTTCTTTTCCTCCTTTTGCTTTTTAAGTCCATTATCTGTTTAGTTATATCATGTTTCAGCTTGCACAGTACCTTACTGACCTGTTTTGTTGTTGCTATTTACTTTTTAATCACCTTATATAATTCTGTTGCTTTGTTTTTGAGCTTTTCCTCATCCATGCCTTATGGATGAGCTTCGGTGGAATTGGGAGTTTTTTGGAAGTATTTTGTTACTTTGTTACTTTGTTATTTTATTTTTTATTATTTATTTATTTATTTTTATTTTGAAGGTAGCAAAATGCAGCAGAACAAGACAGAACAAAGCCAACCCCGGCAGTGCAGTGAAATTGGCAAAGAACCTCACGACAGGTCACCAGGACAACAGCAATAGGCACAATAGTACATCTAGTTGTCTTCACAATAGCTGTTCTTTGAATCAGGTAGAGCAAAATAGAAGGAAATACCAAACTCATAAAAACAGAATATTTAATAGAACAGTACCATTAATCAAAACTGAGCAAAACAGTGATAAAAATATTTGCCTTCAAAGAGATAGTAGAAGGAAATCCTCCTTACATGCCACACTGCATAAGTTCATCCTCCAAAAGATCCTGAGACCTTTGGCTCCCACTAGCTAATGGCGTAGGGGTGGGGGGGTAGATGTTTGATTCTTAGCCCATGCCAGCAGGCCCACAGCAGCTTACCAGAGCAGTAAGCTAGCTGCTTGTTTTTCCAGTGTCCCGAGTTCCAACATGGCACAGATCTCAGGAAATGCTGATGGTTCTCGCCCTGGGGCAGCTGTCGTTTGTCAGGCCACAGCCACTTACCAGAGCAGTGAGCTGGCTGCTTGTTTTCCCAGCATCCCCCACAATGACTTTAAAAACATATGCTACTCTCAGCAATTTATTTGTTACTGAAGTGAAGATCTTTTTAGTGCTTGATACTGCAGGATGGTTCTGGTCACTTCCAGAATCAGGATAGACTCTAGACTGATGAGACCACACACACACACACCACTTCCACCACCACCGCCACAGCCACTGCCACAGCTGAACAATGAAAGAATATGAAATGAGATTTTTGTCACACAGTGATGAGTTTGGGAAAGAGCTTTAAGGCTGCCAGGCAGATGTGAACAAGAATTGAGAGACTAAGAAAACTAGCTTGAGGTTTTAGGTATGTAGCCAAGAGGAAGGTGTGCTCACAGATGAAGATTCCTGCCTGTATGGAAGAAGAAAACATCCAGGTATTCTTATCACCTTGTTTAGCAGTGGAAGGTGACCAAGAGTGGATAGAAAGATGAAGAACAATAGCCATCATCAAGCCCACATCACAGCATGAAATAGGCTACAACTAATCAAGAATAACTGCTGACCACTAGATATCAAAGGTGAGAAAGTGACAGTGAATGTGATCCAGGCCAATGGAGAGAAGCATTTCATCACTGATATTGCTTAAAATTATTTGTTTACAGTATTAAAAAACAAAGCAAATAAACTTGTAATTGACCTTCTTTATTATTTTTTAATTACCTACAGACCTCACATAATTTTCATATATGTAACTGTAGGACCCACTGATTATACACAATGTTCCCATGGCTTATTTTTTCAGAACTCAGGAAATCATTATATTTGTGTAAACTCCAGACTTTATTTGAATTTCATCAGTTTTTTCATGGGTGACTTTTTAAAATCCTGTTCCAATGCCCAGTTTAGAATACCCCATTGTATGAGACCTTAGGTTTCTTTAAAGACTTCTAACATGCACCTGATTCTCAGAATTTTCTTGTCATGATCTCAGTGTTTTTTTTTTTTTTTTTTTTTTTTTATCGGTACCAGGGATATGAACACATGACTGCCTGCTTGCAAGACAGGCACTTATGCTGCTGAGCTAAATCACCAGCCCCTGATCTCAGTGGTTTAAGGAGTGTTTTTCAGATATTTTGCAGAATTTGCCTCAATTTGGATTTGTCTGATGTTGTTTTCAAGAGTAGGCTGGAGTTGGGAATTTTGAAAGAGAGTAGGCAGAGATGAAGTGCCATTTTTACATGGAAATTCTATTTTTCCTTGTACTTTGTTTTGTTTTATTTTAAATTTTATACTATTTTAAAAGTACATGTATTTTCTGCTGGACCATAAAAAATATCTCTTTAAGATGAAAAACATGTCTTCCTAACTTTGGATCCTTTCATACTGATTAATAACATATTTTCCACATAGTAGCTGCTTAATACATGTTGATTTAATAACTGTAAAATAATAAATACCTATAATAACTTAGTTGAGCAGAGAGATTAGGGACTATGTTATTTTAAATAAGAGTCAAGAAAAATGATACTCGATCCAAAACATTGGTAATTAGTCCAATTAGCAGAAGAAAACAAGTTTTTGTGACTTTCCTGTTGGCCAAAACCAATCAATCAAATTGTTTCCTATAGACAGAGAGCATGCTTTCTTTCTCAAATTCCAGAGTTTGCTCTGGGAAAGGCACTGATCAGTTTTCTTTTCAAGAGAATGTCAAGGATTCAGAGAAGCAAATCCTCAAGATAGTTTTTAAGCTAACAAAAGCTAGTATATTAGCTGATGTGGTATACTTCCAGTTAACACTAACTTCATAATATAACATTCTGTGGGAACTTTAAAATTTCTACTGGTCCAGGAGGAGCTGATATTTACTACCCAGGAGTCTGTAAACTTTTACTTGTTCTACACTGTAGTTTCACCTGCCTCATCTTCTCTTCCCGAGCTCAGGATTTAAAATGAAGATATGCCTGGTCTCCCAAGGGATTCAGAATTAGGGATTTTCACATTGATAGTTTTATCCTTAGCATACCGTTTTTTTTTTCTGCCAGCCAGATTTTATATATAGACATGTTCTTAACCCAATTTGATATTGACCATGGAACAAAAATACTGTTTTCTCACTCAAAAAGCAGACACATGGACAAAGAAAGCAGCCGTGAATGTGCATTTCTTGAAACACTCACTACAATTCCCCGATGTCCTGTAACCTTCCTGACATCAGTGAAAATTATTAGTTTTGTTCTCCACTGTCATGTATCATGGTTACCTCTAATTGAAATGGAGGTGTTCCGAATAGCACAATCAGTTAAGAATCTTGCCAAGTGCCTCATTTGGATAATTTATAGTAGGATTCAGAGCTGATGAGTTCAGAGCCCATGAGTCCCTGGAGTCCTTAATCTTTGATCATATTTTGTGGTGGGACAATACTTGATGAGAGTGGAGTTTGAAGATAACTGCTCCCTGCAAATGTATTTATCAAATACCAATGTTCCCAGCAAAGTGATTCGAGATGGGGATTACCTATCACTGAAAATAAACCACAAGGAGTATCTTAATGTGGAGAAAGTACCAGCTTGATACTTTTTAATAAATTCCTGATATTGAATAAATTGTGCCACAGCTCTCAACTTTAAATGACTTTTTTTTTCATCAGAGTCAAGTAAAAAGTGGGAAGACAGCTAAGAAAGAAATGAAGGAATTAACATCTTTGGATAAGATGCTGCAGAGAAGTGGCTATGAAAATGGAAAAAAGAAGAAAAAAGAAAACCATTCTGCATAATGAAGGGAAACATTTCAAACTGCAGCTTCTTGTATTAGGCCAGGGGTTGTCAAAGTGGGGATCATTCAGCCCAGGAGATTTGCAGTACTATCCATTAGGCAAAAACATAAATGATTAAAACACACAAGTTGAGGTTTTTTTTTTTATCTTGCTCCTTTTCATTTTCTATTTTCAATGTTGGTTTTATAATAGTGTAATGTAGTAAAGCAAGGGTTATATAACTTTCTACACATATACACATGTATAGATATATTTGTGCATGCATGCACGTATACATGTGTATTTTTTTAAAAAAAAACTTAGATTAAGTTGTGATGAGAACACTGCCAAACTACGTGTTATGGATTAAAATCTGGTGGTCAAGCTAACACCAGCTGAACTAAATCAACATGGTGCTGAGTGTAGATGGCCCACCTGAGGAAAGTTGCCAGCATAAAAGGAGATGTGGAGAGGAAGAGTGTGGCTTTATGGGTTCTCCTAAGTTTCATTGTCTGAAACCATCGGTTCTTCTGGAGGACCTTGTCATGGTTGGCTTCTCCAATATGAATTTGGCCATTCTCATTGGAGGAGATTGAGACCTTGTGGCTGAGAATAGCTGTAGCTGACTTTGGAGGAGCTCAGGTCTTTTCTTTGAGCATCACTTCCTGGATCTGCAGGGGAAGGTTTGTGCTGTTTAATCTCTAGATTTGTCATGCTGGCTTCCTGATATATACTCGACTGTTTGCATTGTTGGAAGAGTTTGGGACCTCATTGTCACTGAGGATGGCTGTGGTACTTTTCAGGGGAGCCCTGGTCCTTATTTTAGGCATTGCTCCTTTGCTGCAGTGTAGAACCCTCAACCTACTGGCACAGATCCTTCACTCCGCTGGCATAGACTTTCTAGTTTCCACTGCTGACCTTCGGGCTTTCCCATCTCAGATCCATGACATAGACTTGCATGAGTCAATGTCATGGACATTAGACCTTCAGCTGGACTCATGGGAGACATTGTCATGGGCTCTAGGTCTTCAGGTGGATTCATGAAGGACATTACTGTGGGATCCAGGTCCTTAGGTGGATTTTCTAGGTCATTAGTTTTGTAGACAGATTTCATACAGTTTTTTGTATTTATCTCTGGGTGACCATCATAAAATAATATTATAAATTCTTTGTCTTGTATGTAATTGTTCTCCTTGCAACCTCTGACTACAACACTACCTTTGCATGATTTGTGATGATGTGTGACTGTTCTTCATTATGGGAAAAGCAGAATACTTCCTAAATATTGGTGTATTTTTTATATTTGAGCTTCTACCAACTACCAATATACCAAGAAAATATTTAATCTATTTATTTAGCATGTATTACCTATAGTACTGAAGAAAATATGGTTACTAAGCTGAAAAGGGATTCTTCCATTATTTATTATATATTTTATTTAGATGAATACATTAGCGTAACACTTCTGATTCTAGTGTTCTTATTTGGTTCTAAACTCTGTTTTGTCTCTTCATTGGATAATTTTATGAACAATGAACATCAATGACTTTAAAATACTTGGGTATAATATAATTATATATGCATATATGCATATATCTCTTGTACTGTTCCTTTAGTCTTCTTGTGTTAAACTGACCACAATGATTTGTAATTCTACAGGTTAAGGTATAGGTACAACGTTGGATAGATATCTTTGTCTCTATTAATATTAGGTACTATGCTATGTATTGATTCATTTAACAATTATTTCTGAGTATCTAATATATGCTAAATGTGACTGTTCATACTGAGTGCAAACTTTTATGGAAGAATGGTTCTTTTCATCTCATCAACTATACAAAGAACTGCAAAATGAAGATACAAAAATTGGGATCTTGATTTAATTTATAGGGCAGAGAGAGTTGCTAAAGAAAAATGATCCTTAAACCAAGAGAAAGATAATTATCACAAAACAATGATACATAATGGTTACATTAATCAGTTTCCCATTTACTGAACACAACATCAGACAGCCAAAAGTGAAACAGTAAGTTTGATTTGGCTCAAATTTCAAGGGAATTCATCCCATGATCAGCTGACTGATCTTGGAAGGTTGTATAGACCGAAGTTGCTTAGTTTTTGGTGACCAGGAAGTAGAACATGGAATAATAAAAGAAAACATGGAGCAAGGGAACAGATATGGACCCTAAATCCACACTTCCATGACCCATGCAAAGTGTGTTCAATCAATCTCCAAGCAGATCACAAGCTCCACCAAGTGGACCAGCTCCACCCACTTTCCACAATGGCAATGAATACAATGATGCTCAATCACATTTTTCACAGTTTTTGTGTTGTAAGCATTTTGCTGAGAATTTTATGTGCATTAAACTCCTTAATCCTAATAATAGACTTAAAACCACAAACTAGTATGTACATACTGTTTTTTTTTTTTTTTGTCTTTTTGAGACAGGGTGTCACTATGCAATTCAGATTGGACTTATAATCACTTTGTAGCTCAGGTTGGCCTCAAACTCACAGTGATCCTTTTGCCTCAGTCTGCTGAGTGCTGGAATTACAGGGATGCACTACCAGGCCTGGTGAAATATGTTCAAATGACAACATTGAAAAACAACAAAAACAGAACAAAATTTGTTCACAGTGATATGATTATCAAAGGACAAATCTATGATTCACTTACAATCTATTTGAATCCAGACAAAATTTTAACTTTCATTGGATTTCTACTACCAAGTAGAAACAAAACATGGTAAGAATATCGCCAAGAGTAGATGTTGTAAGCACTGATTAAAACCTGATAAAAGGAGCCGGGTGTGGTGGTACATTTGGGAGCTGAAGCAGAAGGTGAGCTCCTGGCCAGTGACTTGAAGGCCAGTCTGAATTACAGGTCAATTCTGTCTCAAAAAGACAAAAAAAGAAAAAACAAAAACCTGATAAAAGTATACATGAGCTGAAATGGAGATAACATAAGAGGATAAGAAAATGATGCAAGAAATAGACTATAAACTAACTTTTGTTACAAATTAAGGATTTAAGCTTGTCCATGAGCAACTCATTTAAAAAACTTGAGCACATATGCCATATGGATATGTTTCTATGGGGAATAACTGGTATTACAAAGATTCTGACTTCTGCACAGGCAGTATTTTGCCAAAACACAAAAGTAGGTTAGGAACAGACAATCAAAGATGTGTTGGACACAGATTTGGTGGCTTGAAATAAGGTAATGATTAGGCAATTTTAAAGATTATTCATTTATAATGTTTTGTGAAACCTAAAGTCAACTGGATTCATGACATACATAGGAAGAATAATGAAAATGAAAATGTCAAAGAAAACTTCAGAATTTTTCTTTGCTTAAGAGGATAGGTCATCTTTCTGTTGCCAAGTTCAAAGAACACTGAAAGACAAATAAGACAGGAGCAATAATAAATGACCAAGAAAGGGCCCTGGAATAAGCAGGGAAGAATGACAACTTCTTGATTGGAAGTGGAAAAAATTCTGTGAGAAGATAAGAAGCAATGATCAGGAATGCCACAAGAAAATCAGAATAATCAATGAAAGTTCAGGAAGCAGAGTCTTTTAAAAAGGAATGAATAGTCAGAAATCAATTAATTGGATGTTTCTCGGAAGTCAAAAAGGAAGGCAAATACAGCCCTGATTTTACCATAGACATACTCATAAAATTTAAAGTCTCACCAATGCATAAAAGGGTCTAAACTGTGGCTTAAACACAAATAGGTATAGAATTTATGATATGAAGATCTTGCTTTATTTGTCTGCAAGAGTAACAAGATTTAAGAAAAAGGAGAGCTTCAGGAGATGATCCATTAACATTTCTGAGGAGTTAAACTAATTAACGAAAGTCAAGAAACAAAAAACCCACAACAATCAAAAAACCAAAAAGAAGAAGAAGAAGAAGAAGAAGAAGAAGAAGAAGAAGAAGAAGAAGAAGAAGAAGAAGAAGAAGAAAAGAAGAAGAAGAAGAAGAAGAAGAAGAAGAAGAAGAAGAAGAAGA